>KB684903.1:0-15061 GCA_000349165.1 Anopheles christyi
ACGGTGACGAAGAAGAGTTCGACGAGAATTCACTAGATTCCTCCCTGCTCCTGACCCGGCCGGTTGGAAACGAGTCCGACCAACAACAGCAGCAGCAGCAGCAGCAACAGCAGCAGCAGCAGCAGCAGGAGCAGCAGGAGCAGCAGGAGCAACAACAGCAACAACAATTATCAAAGTTTGTCTGCAATGATCTAGACGTGTCCCGTCTGAACACGGTGTTAGTATTTTTGTTGGGTACTTTGGGGCGGCTGTTGGTATCACACACGCATAATACCGCCACCAGTTGCACAACCCTTTCGATTATTACCATCGCATCAACACCAACACCGAGTCGCTCCGTGGACACGTATATCTATTTAACCTGCAACGCAACACCGAGCTTCACCGAGCCTCTTGAGGATAGAATCTAACAACATATTAGCAACAAATTAGGCTAAAGAACAAAACACGCATAACAGGGGCCTTTCTATTTATCTTCGTTTTCAATGTATCCACCATTTTTAGTAGATGTTATGTACATCGATGGACGATGTACATTTTTTTTTTAATTTATCAGGTTTGAGCTGAATGCTACTTGCAGCGACTAACTTGTTACCACTGATACATTACAATGTTTGTCAGCTCTTGTTTTGCTTCTTCATTTTCGCTGTTTTTATTTTTTATTCATTCATCAGCTCAATCATCCTTGTCTGTTTACAACTTTGATCTGCCAGTCGGATTGATTGGTGCAGTGATAGTTGACTACTTGTTATTGTTAATGTTGTTATTATAATGTTTTATCGTACATCCATCATTCAGCATTATCTTTCACTGTTTAGAATAACTCATTGCATTGTATCAACTGTAAGGGGGAATAGTTTAAAATAATCCACTTTGTCCATCCCTGTTATCCGCACAAGGAGTTATAGAGAGGAAAGCTATCAGAGTTTTATATTGTTGCAATAAGTTTACTTTCTAAAAGGACCATCAATCATTCATTTTTAATTTAAATCAATCCATTAAATTATTTGAAACCCCATATTTGATTTCAGTATTAAAAACAACAACAACAAAATGTAACTATTTGTGGTAATCCTCAAATTAGTTGCCCTATCATCAGAGCAACGAAATTAGATTCATTAGCTTAAAAACAAAATCAAATCGTGCGCGCTGCTAGGTATAAAAATTCAAAAGTAAAAAGAGCACAAAAACAAAATTTAATAATCGAAACGAAGCATTTTCTAACCACAAAGCATAGGTGAGCTCGGTAGCGCGCCGCATGATGGTGTGCGTACCGGAAGGATAATGGCGATATTAATCGAAGGTGGTTGCGCCTGTTTTCTCTTCCTTTCTTCCTTTCAATGTTTTTATTTCTTTCTCATCCTCCCTTCCCCCCCGATTATGCGTGGGTGCATCACACAATATGCTGCGCGCAATTATCATCTTTATTTACAGGGCCGAGTACGGACAGCACTTTGACACGGTACAGAATGATCTAGAGTCACTGAAGGAACTGCTCAAGGGCGAAGGGTACCAGCTTGATGCGAACGCGTTGCTCGGGGTAAGTTTGAGCGAATGGTAATGGTGGTTTGATAGGCACAAAGGGGATGTTTGAAGATTGGTTTCGGAACTGTCCAACAGCTCTGTGATGGCCAATAATTAAAAAACACGCGAGACGCATTTCACAAAAATAAACAAATAAATAAAGATCGTTTATGAATTATGCAAGCGATCCGAGGGAGCTAATTAATAATAAACACTTGTGGAGTGATTTTAGGAATGTTCATTATGACTAATTTCTTCATACGTTCTCGCGATGGATAAATCACACAAAGTGAATGACGTTTCTGATTAACAATTTAAATGATGATTGAATTAATGTTTTTAAAACCATATTTGTTTTCAATATGTCTCAGAATTGATCAAGTCTTATTTCGTTAAGAGTAATTATGTTATGTATTGTTTTGTCATTTTTAAAATCTTGATAATGATTTACTGAAATATGATTATTTTCATAATGCTTTGTTTAGTAATTATACTTTTTTATAATCTTTCTCCAATTTACCCTCAACTATTAAACAGTAAGCTCGAGGTCAGTGCCCTAATTCAATCGAAATCGGGGCCAAAGTTCCTTAAAACCCCCGGAGCAAATTTACATTTGCGCAGCCTATTTAAGCTGATTTCTTTATGATATATTTTTCATGCTCGTAATGTTTTCTTCTTTCTTCCAACTAAATTAAATTAAACAACAACTACAACAAATATGCAACCAAAAATCTACGCAATTCCATCTGGATCACTCAACACAACATGATGCAACAAACATCCAATTGGAATTGTGAACCATTTATAATTTTTTGATTGTATACTGTATAATATCTTCACAAACTTCAACAAATAATGATGGTGATGATATTTATGATGATATTGATGCTGATAATTATGATGATGATGATGGACGAGCATGATAACACACCAAAAAATGCTGCTCTCTTGTGCGATACGGTACCCAATCGCCACCGGCCGGTTACACCATACGGAAAACCCTAAAATTGAAATTAAAATCAAATTAATCATAACACACATAACAAAATTAAACTAAAATTCGTTTGCGCATTTTAAAATCACCTTTGACAATCCTGTTAAACTCTATCACACAACTCCTGAACCAACAGAACGCTTGCTCTACTGCTCCTCCGTTCGGACGCGTGTACTTCCCATCGTGCCCGTTCGATCTGGATACCATCAATAAGGTTAGGACCGATGTAAGCATACACCCAATTGCATAGTTGTGTAAGATAGCTCATTGGTGGTGGCAAAAGAGCAACAAAAAATACTTTGTAAACCCTAACTGTCCGAAGCGAGAGCAGTATAATGTGAATGTGAAGGTCATCTTCTATTCTGGTGTCGCAAATGTGTTTCGTGAATTCTACCACTTTGGTCGATTTCTTTTTTTTTTTACAAAAATGTAAGATTTAAGAGCAAAAAAAACATTGCACATGGATTAACGATAAAACACACAAAAAAGTCGTTCAGAACATACATATCATACAGGAATTTGCTCATGTTACACTTGCGTCAGTGGTTTTGCATATATTTTGAGCCTTCCCTCCCAAAAAAAACCACAAATTTCACATTTTTATATGCGAAATCATTCCACTTATTGCTGTACTGACCCCACATCCTACAGTTAGTGTTTGTGTCGCGTTTTGTCTTGAAGCAATTAATCTCATCGTGTGGCATCCGTTCTGTTTGGCCGGTGCTGCCGCACTTTTCCATTCTTCTTTCCATCCTTTCTGATCACAGCTTTTCAACAACAATGAAGATATGCTTGGATACGATTTTCCAATGAACCTTCCCGACATGATGACCGATGATCAGCAGCAGCACCAGCACCAACTGCAGCAACAACAACAACAGCAGCAAGGACAGTCGTTGCTACAGCAGCATCAGCAGCAGCAGCAGCAGCAAAACGACAAATCCGGCTCATCCAACAGTCCGACACCCGGTACGTAGTCGGTACCCAGTGCTATGAGTGCTCTTCGAAAACTACTTTATTATATGTATATTTAATTGTTTTTTTCTTATCCTTCAATAATTTAAAAAACAAAATATGGCATAACAGTTACAAAGCAGAGGGTTCAAAGGCACACCATACATACATATGATATGTACATAGTGTGGTGTGTATCATTTTGCAGTCCATTTCGATGGTCAATTTTTAGCTTTACCTGAGCTAAAAATGAAGTCTGGATTTTCGTTATTATAACATCGACGGATGAAATTGTTGCCTCTTCTAAAGGGTAGTTTATTCGGATTTTTTTTAAATCATAAGAACATAATACCTTCTCGCAATTAGATTGCCAGAAAGACGCTGAGCTGCGGAATCCTTGCTGCTGTGTGTTTGCCTCTCTATTTTCCTGTCTATTTCTCGCATTCTCTTCTCTGCTGTTCCGTGGTTTAGTTTCTTTCTGACAATGTTTGTAGATGGTAATGATGTTCACGCAATAGTATTGGTTGAATTGCTGTTTAAATATTAGAATTACATTACGTTATATTTAACTTCATTTTTTTACAGTATTTATTAGACTTTAATTTATATATATATACAGATAAGCTATAATGACCAAGTTTTTCATCTCTTGTTTGCTTAACAGAGCCAAAAAATCTTATTCAAAATTACATTTTATCAAATTTACCGTGTCGCTACGTTGACACACCATTTACCGTGGTTGGTATGGATGAGTCTGTTGATTTGTGAATTATGTTTTGTATAATTAAAATCTAATGATGTTGGTTGCACCAACAGCAAATTGAACAGTTGAAAGCGTGCGTTCGATACATGTTGTGTATATTTTTCAAGGAAATCTTTTGGTTAAAAAAATCTACAGTCAAACTTCTCAGTTATTCTAACGGCAAAAACAGTAGTCTACAACAAGCATGACTTGTGCATTTTTTGTTTACATTCCTCCCTTTCAGAAGCGAAATGATTTGAACCCTCCTCTAACCACCACAAAGCATCGGTTTTCCCTAAATTTCACACAAAGCAAAACAAAAAAAGTCGCTAATCAAAAAAAATTACACAAATCTCTCTAATCACAACAATCTGACCTTCTTCCTTTCCACAGGAATGTCTGTTGCAATGCAAAGATATGGTTGATAAATTGATAAATGATAATGGAAATTGAGAAAGCAAAAAGAAAAAGAAGAATATAAAACAAATGATAGGATTGAGTGGGCAGAAAGTAGAACGATTTGAAGAATCTTCGAAACGAAGCGAGGCTCTAAGAAATAATGTGAGTGGGCAGCAACAGCAGCAACTCAGAGCATCAATGGCTCCAATGGCTAGCACACAATCGACATGATGATGCAAAATTTGTTGCAGTGCGTCTGTGTGTATGTGTGTGTGTATGTGCTAAAAGCAGCAATACAAAACAAAATCACACATACACATACACACAGGAAAAAAAACGGTGATAATGGTCTACAAAAACGGCAGATATGCCAACATAAGCAAAAAATGATGCATGATGCACGATCCTCATCGTGTTGTCGTCCCCCCTCCCTGCTGTAGGTCGTTATCACCAATCTTGAGCGATCAGTTTTGGTGTCAACGAAAGACAAGCGCGATGAGAGAAAGGGGGTCAAAGATAGAGAGAGAGAGAGAGGGCTCCTTCGCTTTCGGTTCCATACTGGTTTCTGGCGTTTCTTCTGGTGGTCGTATTGTCCTGTTTTTGTTTCCGATTCCGATCTTCAATGGTTTCCTGGAGTGTGTTGAATGAGAGCATTGCAAAAGAGTTAAGGACGAGCTGTTGGCGTGCATGCTGCAGAATGATGCTGTCTTCTGGCTGAGAGCCGTCGGTTGCCGCCGTTTTCTGTGTCTTTAGGGCTATTCTATGCGTGCGTACGATTATGTAATGCAAGAGAGAGGGAGAGAGAGTGTGATAGAGGGAGAGTTGTTTCGACCGCGAGTCACCCGGGGGGCGCGATATGATGGTCTGCCAATCAAGTTTGTGGAAATTTAAAGCATGTGGCCTAGTGTTTCTTTCACCCACATGTGCATAAAGGTACTGTTGTTACGTTTCCATTTCAAATATTTAAAGAAAAGAGGGGATCAGAGGATAGATCTAGCCATACACACATCACTTAAGTTCGAAATTTGTACACACCCCACAACCTTACACTTTCCCATTAATCTCCCATCATAAACATCCTATCATTCACATAAAAAAAACTATCCCTTTTTCCTACTACTCCTCCTTGTAAGGGGGCTGTGCGTGCGAGTATGAGGGGGCACAATGCAAGCTGGAACATTTGGTTTTAAAATCTACATCGCTTATCAATGTAGAATGTTAGCACTAACAAAACAAAAATGTCTAAAATACATAACAACCCATTTAATTTGTAAGTCACATAGTACTGTTCCAAATGCATTGTGCCCAGTGTGCTTGATCGGTGTGAGTGTGATTCATACGTGCGTTGCTAAGAGACCATAAGATGTGTGTGTGTGTGAGACAGATCAACAGGAAATAGAGCATTGCAAAGGGAGACATGGAAAGAATGTTAGCAAAGGAATGTCCTTGATGAATTGGAAGGGAGTTGAAAAAAGGGATTGAAAGATAGAACGAGAAGAGTTGCAAGGGAACCATCGCTAATTGGAAGGGTATTAAAAGTGATATGATTGGTTCATTAGCGTTTAGGTTGTTAAAATATATAGATTTTGTTGGGTGTTGGGTGGTTGATGTTGGGGGGAAACGTGTATTTGCCAAAGGATGATTGTATGAATTAAGAATGATGTATGACCTGTTTGTATGCGTATGTGTGTGTGTGATTGAATGTATGAAAGATTATTATCAGACAAAAAAGAATGTTAATAGGAGCTTCTTTGTTAGTACGATATGTCAGGGATATATATAGAGCGAAATGATTACTAATTAATTTACCAGCTTAGAAGCAACTACCGCTAGCAGCTACTAATTCTGTGTTTTTCTTGGCCGTTTTTTTCTGTATCCTTTCCGTCGTTCGTATGAAAACTGCGCTATACACATCTTTAAAACCCCATTTTAAAACTGACGAAACGAAAATTGAATACACCAACCTGATGCAAATTCGTTACAACAATTCGAAATGAAATCTTCGTTCAACCGCGCACCACAATTATGCAGGAGGACACATTTCGCCCACACCGTCAGCACACACGCAGCTGATGACGTACAAAATGCAAGGCGGAGGTGATCTCGCTGATGGAAATAACGGCGTAAACAGTGGTCTCCTTGGACTCGGCCTTCATGGCGGCAGCAACAGCAACGGCAACGGTAACGGTGGAAATGGTCTCATTGGACCCGCGGGCACTCTTGGCATCGTGTCGGGCGACTATATCGATCTAAACGAGCTGCTCAACATGGACGGCCATTGTGGTGGTAACGACGATGAACAATCGTTGGTCGCCTAAACACGCGGCAGTCGGTACCACCCGCGGAGATGGCAGCGCATTTCATTTTAATGCTAGAACTTATTCGATATATATATTCCGATCATTTGACGAATTTAAGAAATAACACACATAAATCGTCTGAAAATGTCTATGACCCCCTAAACCGCAACGGGAATGTGTCTCTGTATGTTGTTATCGATGTAACCAAACCCATCCACCGACAAATGCAGCGTGCAGCAGCGCCCCAAAAACTTTGTCCATTGAAAAGAAGAGGAGACATCAGCAACGATCAACTCACCCACACAGAAGGAAAATCGGCTAGCTAAAGGCCTGTGTGAAAGGCAAGGCGTCCCAAATTGAACATTAACCGAGAAACCACGACGAACCGATAGAGAGAGCCCCGTGAGTTGATAACAAAAAACTGAGTATCGCAAAATTAACAGATTGACAGAAAGTTTTAAAAGAAAAGAAAACAACCCCGGTTACTATCAAACACATTGTCAATGCATTATCCAGCAATAGTCCTCTATTATTATTTTTTCGAACAAATGTTTCGTTCCCGTTATGCGAATCGTAGTGTTACTAAAACCATTCCCGATCTAAATTGAAAGGTTAATGTGTGAGACACCCGTTTAAGGGTGTCTAATCACACTAGAATGGTTTCCGCACAGCTTTTTACGCATCTTTGTAGCACACGTGGACGTCGTTTCATCTTTTGCATCCCATCATTTACTCGGAATGATCGATGATCACGTTCTTCCCGCGTGGGTTTTTGCAAAAGGGAATACCTTTGCGCCCCAACGAATGAATGTAATCTGTATTATAAAAAAAATCGCGACAGTAAAGCGACCAGTTGGCTCGAAAATGTTCTTCTTGCGTTACACACACAAAAAAGCCCCAAGCAGGAAGCTAAGAAAGGTTGGGCGAAAGGATCTCTTTGTTGTTTAAGAAGGGATGTGCGTAGAATAGGCCTGTTTTCAAACAGCGCGCCAGTTTATGAACGTTTTGTGAAACATTTGCTTTTAGTTTCCATCCGCTCAAACTGCAACACCCTCCCATGTGGGGAGGGAAGCATGATATTAACAAAAGTGAAACTTTGACTAATGAGGACTAAAAGTCCTACAAGGACAAACATTTTTTATACAAGACGGGATGACGGATAAAATCAAGCGAGTAGAAGGTGAAAATCAACAAACAAACAAAAACTTAAAATTTAACACAACTTGTCAGATGACATGTACAGATTTACGATTACGTATAAGGGCGTTTATAGAGGCAGAGAGAAGAGGAAGCAAGTTAATTACTGAAGAAACACAAACATGCTGTAAACTCAGGAAGAAATGAATAATGCCGAGCTAGTAGGAAAATAATGGTGAAGGATTTCGTTTACGTTGCGTGGTGTACACAAATCCGTAGAGTGTGTATGTAATACCGCGAAAGTAGTTTAAGAAGATGGTATATATATATATATTTTTGTTGATCAATACGGTGTGTTAAGTTTGTTCCAAATGAGAGAGAGATAAAAGGGGGAGAAAACGCTTTAGGTTAAATTGTTTTAATTTGATTCTCCTTTAGTTTAGTTCTATTTTGTGTGTTTGCGTTGGTTCTGTGGTACCTTATTTTAAATACATTTTTGATTACGCCCACATGGACACGACGGTGCACACGAACACATTATAGATGCGAGTGAAAAGGTGTGTAGTGTGTATAGAATAGAGATGTTACTTTTGTGAATCAGATAGCTCAGATGATGCTATGGGTTCAAAGGAGTTTTTTTTGTTGTGTAAAACTAGGGTTTAACAATGTAATTACAAAAAAAAAAACCGAGTGAAACAAAACTCTACCTAAGCTTGTACATAGAAAGAGGGCAGTAAAAGTAGAAAGAAGCGCAGATTGCATTGCTGTAGTGTGTGGCACGCAGAAAGGAAATGTAATCATGAAATCGTGTACCTGAAACATTCAGCGAACTAGAACAGTAGTAGTTGCATGTAAACCGCACTGATTGACGAAGAGTATAAAACGTACGTGCAGTCAGTCGGTACGACACTTTTCAGTCAGAACAGTAGGCGTTAGTACGGCAAGGAAAGCTTGGATTTACAGTTTCGGTTTCGACGTAAGTTTAGTGCAGTTAAAAGCTCCCCTTTATACGTGGGAGCGAAAATTTGTGGATGTAGAACTCTTTAAAAGAAAGTGAGAGAGGCTACAAGTTGATACGTCACCTTACCACAACGCGCCGCGGCCACCTTTAAAGGATGTGTATAGGTTTTTTGTTTGTTTTTGATTAAGTGTTTCTTTTTAGCGTTGTATAAGTTTGGTATTATTCTCTTACGTCTGCGCAAACGTTGCAAAGCGCAGGTGGTAACTTTGGTGAAGGAACAAAACAAACACAGCATATATTAATCTTACGGCATAATGTTCTATGTTATTATTGTCTAAAATAGACTAGTTTACTCCTATTGCAAGCAACACAAACAAATGCTACGATTATCGCTCTGCTATATTATTAGTAAAACGTGAAAGCGTGTTGCGTCCTTACTTGCTCTCCCCTCTCCTTGCCGTGGGAGGAGGTGGTTGAAGGTGTCACATAAGAGGATACCGTTACTCATTTGAATTACCCTTCTCGACACACGTTTGCGTGTTTACCCATCCTATGTATAACCCACGTGTCGTTAGTGCACCATGCTCTAGTGTTGCTCGTTTGCATTTGTAAAGGAAAGGAGAATGTTAAATGCTCTAAACTCCTATCCTGCGATGCATGGACCCAAAGTTGTGTAAGTGGAGGTTGTTCGTTAAGAAATGTATAACTCATTGTAAAAACAAACGAGTCACAGTGAAGATTTCGCACGTGTTTTCTTGTATTTTCATTAACCTCCTTTCTTTTGCGAAGAAAACATTTTGAGAAAATTGCTCGTCGTATAAGTGAGCGAACTGTAGAGGGGACTTAACGATTCTCTCTTCCTCTAGGTACTACTGTCAATTGTAGTGATTTCGCCGAGTTACTTTACCCATGTTTTGAGCCAAAAAGTTCACCGCCAAACCTGGTTGGTTTTGTACAAATAGACAAAAAGAGTATAGGGAACACACACTTACAGTGAAAGGAATACAAAAGGGCACGTGAAAAGTGTACACGATTAGTGTGAGGGATGCATGTCCTGATATGCTTTAGCGTGTAACATTGATACGAAATAATGCAATTCAGGTAATAGGATGTAATATGTGAATAAAAAAAAACAAAAAAAGGATGAAGAATTAATTGCTAAGAATCAACACTGTATTCTCCCGTTTGAAGTCAAATATACGGTCTTATGAGAATGTATTGCCATGGTTTACGGAAGTTGAATTCGGTTTTCTGAAATAGAATTTGGGAAAGAAGAGACATTGTACACCCGGTGTGTATTTTGCTAATATTTACTTAGCAGTGTATATTAACCGATTATCGAACAAACTCATCGAGCCTACATTCTACATTCACTTCCGCTTGCCTCCTTTGCCGCCGCCCCGGCCACCCATCCCTCTGCCGCCACCACCACCACCACCCGGTTTTCCTTTCCCTGGCTTCTGCCCAAACGATTTGCCCTTGTTGTGCTTGTTTTGTCCATGTTTGTTGCGCATCTTTTCCGTGCTCATCTTTACACCGCTCTGCTTGCGCTTGTCCAGCTTGTCCATCCGCTGCTTCTTGGACGCATCGTACCGCAGCTTCTTCACATTCTTGGTACCCACATCGGTTAGGTCACGCTCAAAGCGCGAGAAGTTCTTCTGCTTCTTCTTGCTCATCTTACCACCCCGACCTCCAGCCGCTCCATCGCCATGATCCTCCTCGGCAGCGTTAACGCGTGTCGGACGGCTGCGTATCTTGGCAAGCTTAGCCTGTACCATCGACACCTTCCGTACTTCCTCGAGCGCTCGCTCTCGTGCCATCTGTTTCGTTGTTTTGTTCGCATCTGCATTAACACTCGCATCTGTCTTAGATTTTTTCTTAGAAGCACCCACACCAGCAGCTGCTTTCTCTTTCCTCATCTTTTCCTGATGGTATTTGACTGGGTCAAATTCTTCCTCATCGTCATCGTCACCACGGCGCTTTCGTTTTTTGGCCTTCTTTTTCTCGACCTCCTCCTCACCGGCCAGACGATTCTTTTCCTCCTTGCGCTCGTGCAACGTCTGGAACCACTCCCTTTTCAAACTATCATTTTTCGCAGCGGGCACTCCCGTCAGCTTCCGCTCCGCACTGGTCAGCTGCTGCTCCGTCTGGCGCAGCAGCTTTTCCGCGCGCTCCTCCGCCAGTACGCGATCGATTTCCGTCTCCAGGGCGGCTACCTTGTTCCGATACTTCTCGATAATGTCCAACGGAATGATACGATTCTTCACCGAGTTGGATGCATTCTTTATGATTTCTTTCACGATTTTGCGCTCCTGCTCGCCCGCCAGCGAAACAGACACACCAGCCTTTCCAGCACGTGCCGTACGACCGACGCGATGGATGTAGTGTTCAAGCGTTGCCGGCATAACGAAATTAATGACCGTTTTAACACTACTGATGTCCAACCCACGTGCCGCTACATCGGTCGCAATGAGAATGTCCACCTGCTCGTCCTTAAACAGCTTCAGCGACTCGAGACGCTGTGCCTGGGTCAGATCACCATGCAACTCGCCCGTCTTTACACCGAGCAACCCGAGCAGTATGCGCAATCGATGAGCCGTCCGTTTTGTCTGCACAAACACCATACAGTGGTCGTGGAAGGTACGGCAAACTAGTGCGGCCAGTATTGCTTCGCGATCCGCTTCACGGCCCTCGCGAATACGGATAAACTCCTGCCGCAGATTGAACGCGACCGTCTGATTATTGTTGACGAAGATTTTAACGGGCTTCTTGAGCGAGACGGCCGCCAAATCTTTCACCTGCTCCGTCATCGTGGCAGAGAACAGCATCGTCTGCCGCGTGGCGGAACAGCTGCGTATAATTTCCTTCATCTGTTCTGCAAAATACTCGTCCAGCATACGGTCGGCTTCATCAAGAATCAGGACCTGGAAAAATGTGGAAGAAAAGGGATTCGCAATTTTATACATCGATCTGGACGACAGTACTATGGACTTTTTCTTCATCTAAGAAAAGCATATCAGAAGGAAGAAAACGATCGCTCGGCAATCGATTTCCCATTACCTTGGTATCGTCTTCAACCACGTTTGAGCGTAGTTATTCAGAGCGCAAGGAATGATATTCATCAGAAAATGAGTTTAGATTAAAAAAAAAATAGGAAGAAAAGCATATCAACACTAACCTCAATAGAATCTAGCGAAAAGCTTGGCGTATTCTTGATGTGATCGATCAACCGACCCGGCGTCGCTATTACGATATCCGGATTCTTACGCAGTACCGCTTCCTGTGCCTTTACGTCCAGCCCACCGATCGCAATACCGACGTCCACGTTGGTAAACTGTGTCAACTGCTTGGCCACCTGGTACACCTGCGCTCCCAATTCACGGGTTGGTACCAGCACAAGTACTCGCGTCACCATCTGCGCCAGATTCGGTTTATACAGCAGACGCTCGAGCGTGGGCAGCATGTAGGCAGCCGTCTTACCCGTACCGGTTGCGGCGCAGCCACAAATATCCCGTCCCATCAGAGCAATCGGTATGGTTGATGCCTGGATCGGCGTCGGATAGATGTAGCCAAGCGCACCGATCGCTTTCATAAGCGGACGGGACAGATCCATCTGGTAGAACGATTGTATCTCTCCGTTCGCATTTTCCTCTATCTCCTCGAAATAATCTTTAAGTCCATCTTCTGTATCTTCCTTTACCTCTACCGTCGGTCCACCGTTTTCCATTGGAAGTAGTTTCTTGCCCTTACGCTCCTTCACCCGCATGTAATCGTGCTTCAGCTCGTCATCGGATAGGTCGACCTCCTCGTTGTACGTCCGCCCATCATCGTCTTCCTCATCGTCCTTCAGTGCATCCGCACTCTCCTTCGTACGGTCCCGGATAACGTTTGCGATCTTGTCGTTCACTTCGCCACGGTTCTTCCGCTTGACAAACTTCATCAAATCATCCCAGGTGTCGTGGTTGTATTCCTTCACTGATGATACAAACTGGAAGCCGCCGTCGAAATCGGTCAGCTTTTGATTTTTCTGCTTGGTCGGTTGATATTCGACCTCGGTTTCCGATTCTTCGGAGAAATCTTCCACCTCCTCATCGTTTTCGATGGTTTTCATGAGATCCAGCTTGCGGGTAAGGTTTTTTGGGTCGGAAACACCATTCTCACCGTTAACGACGTCGACAGCAGCTGTAGCAGTGGAATCATTTGCTGTGTGTTTCCCCGCCACTTTCTGTTTTTTATCTTTCTTCATGATTTATGTAGCTTGATTGGTCGACGATTATATGGATTATAACGAGGGAAACCGAAATAAGACGGAACACGCGTGGTTTTTGGACTAGCGATTGGACCGGTCGGTACGCACGTGTGTTTATTTACAAAGGCGCGTTGGCCTTTCTGTCAGTTTAGTGGATTGTCAAGTTGAGTTGTGAACTGTTAAGTATAAACCATATCTTTCAGGAATGTGAGGAATTCGAGCATAAAGCCGGATACAATGGTCGTTTTAAAGAAATTATGCATTAAATTTCTAAGAAGTATAAGTTAAACAAAATAGCAATTGTTTTTGTTTCAATCTGATTTTTGTGTCAGACACATTTCAAGGCCAAAATTGTAATAGCGGTTCGAGGTGTAATTTTGCATCGTTCGACCAGTGCAAGAAAATCTAAAAGTTCTAAGATTTGTCAAGCGAACCGGTTATAAAACGAAAATGCAAGCGGTAAACGTTCAAATTTTTAGAATCATTTTATGCGTCTTTTTCGATTTTTCTTTCTGTAGGGATCAATAAGTAAACTTTTCTGGGAAACCATCGATCGTTGAAGGTCTCCGTTCCGTTGAAAAATGGAAAACTACGTGCCAAAACATTACCCGAATTGTAAACGTCAAGTTCTAAACGGCAACTGTCAAAACGCGGAAAGTTTTGACAAATAACTTCGGCCCCGAAAAATAAAAAGAAGAAATTGCTCGTGTGTAAGTGGAATTGCCTTTTTGTCTGTGCGTTTGGTCGTGAACGAAAATTAGGGTTTTCTCATCGCAAAAGTGTAAAGGTAAACGTTTAACTACTGTAAAAGGAAGCGTATGGGTCGACTGAATCATGTGTGATAGTTGTTTGGTTTGTTCGGTTAGCGGAAAAGGGTAATATCAGCCCGAAATGGTAGCAGTTATCAAGCGATTGTGGTATTGGTGGCAGAGAGGTAGGTGACTGTGTGTTCTCTTGGAAAGAAGAGTGTGTGTTCGGTGCAACCAATGATCAAAATCGATGACCATCGTTCGCTTCAGTGCATCGTCTTGAGTTGCTTTAAAGCAGACAACATAATACAACCTAACAAATACAGCTTAATAAGGTTGACCCGTAGACCATGAAAAGCAGGTTTCCTTTCGAGATGAAATATCTATCCGAATAGGTACACCCAAGCCGGAAGTAAAGTGCATACGCGGGGTTCGTTTGTGGTTAGTCTGTCCGAAATTGACTAGCTCTGTTCGTTTTTCATGTGGAGATATATTCAATCGTGCAATTCAAATATTTTGCGCCACTTTACAGGTCCGCAAATGATGTGCGGTTTTATCTAACGCTTCTCAGAAGTGGCTGTAATATAAGGGAACGGTGAACATACGAGAAGGAAACTTAAGGCAAGGAACAACATCAACAACAAAAGCAGCAGCAGCCAAGGCAGTGTTTCCAACACTCTCGCTCGCGCTCTCGAGTTGAACGGAAAAGTGGATTCGCGCTTACAAGTGTGCGAGCGAACGAGCAGTTTTTGGTGTTTGTCTGACTGCGCTGCGTCCATCTTTGTATCTGCATCCTGCTCGTGAAACGGTGGGAAGAAAGAGCTGCCGAAAGCGTGTGTTTTGTAGAGCGTTCTCTCGACTATTCGAAAGAGCGGTCTGTTGCCAGTGTGTGTGTGTGTGTGTGTGTTTATGCTATATGAAAGCAAAAGAAAATTACAAACCACACGACGACTAGAAGAAGTCGACGGAGAATGCCTTTTCAATGGCCGCATGCAGTGTTTGGGTCGTCCAAATGGGAGATGTATAAAAAGAGATGATGAAATAGGGGTTTT
>KB684914.1:0-15872 GCA_000349165.1 Anopheles christyi
AACAAAACATTCGCTAAATAAATTGTCTTCATGGTTTTTGTTGTTGTTGTTCTTTTCTTACTTTGTTTGCTTCAATCAGACGTCACGAGACGTCTCTTTATGGCTCTGTGTGTGTGTGTGTGTGTGTACATTGTTTGAACAATTGTGTCCTGCATGCGAAGGGATTAGTGTCTAGTATGAACCCATCCACACACACACACGCACGCACGCACGCGAGCGAGGGGCTTTTCCCCGGTAGTAAGCATGGCTTAGTTGACAGAATACTCGCTTCACCTTGGCTACACCATTCGGGGCGTGCCCTTAGTGCTTTGGTGTTGTATGGTAGTTGCGCGACACCGCTTAGAAACCCTTGATGATACCGTACGCCTCCAAACTGCTGATCAGCAGGTAGACGATCCACAGGGAGAACAGGAAGATTGAGGTAACAATTTTGGCCTTCTTGGGACCGCCGAGCTCACCGCCAATTCTGGGACTTCTTCTGACCATCAGTACAGCGATCGCAACGAGCGCCTCCGAACAGAACAGCGTTACTGAGAAAGCCAACCTAAAACAAATGCAGAAACAAAAAAGAACATGAGAACTGTGAGTGAAAAAAAAGGACATCAAACCAAACTCTGCACTTACGTTCCCGGCTCGACGTAGAACGCCCGTCCGTGGAAGCTGTGATAGCAGGCGGCAATCGTCCAGGCAACACCGATACCCAGAAACACGTTGACCGCATTACTTCCCGTCACGTTGCCAACACTGGCATCGGCGTACTTGTCCTGTATGGCCGCGACCTTACTGGCGAACGTATCTGTAAAGCGGGTTGCAAACGGGGCGAACGTTAGCACACGACTCTAGGCTTTGCAACATCTTAACGCAATGCCCCCCACCACTCCACTACTTACCTGGTATACTCGTTCCCAGGGCAACGAAGATAATGGCAGTGACTGAATCCTTGATGCCGAGCGTACAGCCGAAATGTGATGCGACATCGCCGATGATAGCCGTCACGACACCGATGCAGAAGATGGATACGACAAAGCACAGGTAGCCTCCGGACATGTCTGGAATTAAGTATAGTGTCGGAGAAAAAAAAAGCAAGTCACATGTTAGAAGTCGCAGGCAACACAGAAAAAAAAAAGATTGGACACACTCTTACGCTCTCCACTTGTAATGTAACGATGCGGCAGCATAATCCCCCTAGCCTTCCCTTAACCTTCCCTCCTCAACACCCCTGTGATGCTACTAGAAACTCGGTCAAGTGTTTGCGATTTTTTAAGAAGGCCTCCACATCCGCGGGACATCCCTGTTATGCTAATTTCACGGTACAGTGCGTGCGCCAGCATAAAGTAGAAGATGTGTCG
Organism: Anopheles christyi; assembly: GCA_000349165.1. Taxonomy (NCBI): domain Eukaryota; kingdom Metazoa; phylum Arthropoda; class Insecta; order Diptera; family Culicidae; genus Anopheles; species Anopheles christyi. Next base: position 1,350 of record KB684914.1, read on the forward strand.
TGTGTATTTTTGTTTGCTTGTTTGATTGCTGTTGGCTTGTTAGCACACACACTGGTAAATATTATCCTTTACATCCACTCATCTCATCCAGTTTGTCCCTTCCTTATGCATTATGCATGTCGAGTGGGATGAGTCAAATGACACACACACACACACATACTTTATTGCCCTTTCTAAAAGTCAACTGCTGCTAGGATTGTTTTTCGAACGTTTTCAAATGAAAAAGTCACCTCGAAACACCTGTTCGTTGGCAAGGAATGTGCATTATCACAAAGCGATGACACCATTCCTGTGGCCCAATGTTTTTAGTTCCCCTCCCCGAGGTGACACACATTTGCTGTTCTTTTAGAAGGCTTTTATTATGCTGATTCCAAAGTTGAGACAGAGTGTGTGGCTGACTAACGAGCGAGAGAAAGAGTGACTTGGGAAAGATTGATGCATTGTTGAGGTGCCATTGTGGAATGATTGATGGGGGACATTAATCCCAGCAGCTAGATGGGAAGTTTGTCCTATTGAAGGATTATCTATACATCGGGGTGGCACCCAAGATGCAGCATGCAGCACGTGTACAAGCACGATGATAATAATAATATTATTACCGATAAGCGGATCATGCTTCACTTGCCACTGGTTGGCGAGTGAAACTAGAACACATGCTGAGCTGGCAAATTCGGTGCAATGATATGATAAAGGATATCCGTTTGCTTTGAATTTGCCATTCATAGCATCGTTTGCTGCATGCGCAAGGAGGAGTGTGTGAGTTACGTCCATGACCAACGATAGTTGAAGTCGGTACAACCGAATACTGGCAAGTGCAAGTGCAACCGAACCTGTTCAGTTTGCCGTAGTACATCAACCGACGCTAGGGGGGGGGGGGGGTTGTTCCGCTTGACGTTCCACATGTTTGCCACATGCATGTAAATCGTTTTGCAAACATCGTTCATTTCACCCTTAATACACCATTCCCAAACCCCGTGTGTCCGCCTTCAAAGCAAGTGGCAATTTTACATTCCATTCTAGCAAAAGTCTACAGGGAAGGAAGCAATGCCGCACTGAAAACGTTTGGTGAAGACCGACGTATGATAACGTAGTAATCCCACTTTAGGGGGAGGGTATCGTTGGAGCCTGGTTGCAGGTTCACATTGGTGCCTAGGAAGGAATGATACCGGTGCACCAGACCAGATGACTTTTGCAAATGGTCCTGTGACAGTTTTGCTTGGTTAGGTTGCCACACGGTTTGGTTGGTTCGTGCACGTGGTGTGGTTGAGGGAAACGCTACCACAACGTACACACATATAACTTTTCCCCATTTTCGTCCATTACAATTGAATTTTCGGTGTAAAGATGTCCAACCATGGTGGAAGTATGGTGGTGGCTATTCCGGTACAGACGTGGAAGCCCCTGAGCGTTAAAAAGCAAACACTTTAATGGAGTGGTGGGTGTCTTTCTTTTTGCTGGTGTGTTACAAACTTGCACTGAATTTCAATTAAATTTTATGATGTACAATTGTACAAAGTGAAAAAAATCCAAGAAATTCTACAATTGATTTTTATAGTTTATCAGTTAATATTGAACTTCAAGAAGTTGGTGCATACATTTCGCTACTCAAAAAATCGCTACTCAAAAAATCGGTACTAAAAAAGGTTAATAATTTTGAAGCACACAAACATTTTTGTAACAGAGTAACAAACAAACAGTAAGAGTGGTTCATAAGCCCCAAACCCGAAAAAAGGAAGATATGAATTAGTTTTTCTATGATAAATTCCTGTGACATTCTCGCCTCCGGAATACCAGCGGAAAACTGTCCAAACGCACGCTTCAGTAGAGAGACATAAAATTGAACAATTGGGGGTGTGTACTCCGATGGAAAAATTCTATTACGGCCGTAAATTCTTGCCCCTGCGTGTATGAGTACGACTGCGACACGCAACAACTCGCCTTAAGCTCCCAGGATACATAGTCGAGTGCTGTTGGAATGAAACATTCCTTTCCACCAAACAAACGCCAGAGGAAACAGGGTTTGGTTTGATGAGTAAAGCGTAGCAAATATTGGCCCTTCCGGAACAGCATTATACACATACTTCTTCCGGTAGCGATGTGGCATTGCGCGGTAAAAGTTTGGCAAATCATATTAACAGACCTTCCTTGCTTACTATCGTGTGTCCTACTGGACGGGTCTAACGAGTTGGAAATGGATTTTTGTTGTTGTGTGCTGCTTGCTTGGAGTGCAAGGGTGTGTTACGTTCTGTTTTCATAATATTGATTTACTTGGATTTGAGGGTTTTGGGGAAGTTTACAATATGGATTGCTAACTTTGATAACGTCATTTGGCGGAGAATTTTGGTCTCATCCCATAGTAAGGGTTTGTTTACAGGGGAAGTTTGGTACAAGCGATGAAATGTCTGGTAAAAAAGACATGTATTATTGTCCTTTTATTTGCTCTTAAAAAGGAAGACATTTCATTTATTTTATAGCTCAACCATTCCGTACCTTCATACAAATACTGACTGTAAAATATACATTTCTTTGCTATGTTGCTACCGTGAAGACGCATTCTTCATGAACCATTTTCCATAAGAAAAATAGCTCCTTGGCTGCTCGCACACCCTCAACTGCCAGACAAACCGCTTCGCATGTAATTACGTTTCATGGGCAATGAAAAGTTTTAATCAGAAAAGTGGCCCAGTAATACGTGTGGTGGGTTTTTTGTGTGTGTGTTCGTTATCGGATTATGCTTCCCGTAGGGAATGTGGGCGATGCAGATCAACGAATGACACTTAGCTTTATCGCCTCAAGCCCGGTCCGCAAAAATAAAAAAAAACAACCTGTATTTAGGAAGTAACGCTCGAAAACTTACCAGTTGGTGGAATAAAGGCAAAGATAATCTTCCAGAACAGGGTGACAAAGTGCATGATGTAGTCCATGCAGCTGGGCGTCGGTGGATCTTCACCTTCGTTCTCGCCATCGTCGTCACCTGCGAGAAAAGAGTCAACCAAACACCAAACCAATTAGTGAAGCGTTTATATTAAGGGGAGGAAAAACGGTGGGTGGTGTATGAATGTAAACTTACCGGCGCTAACAGTGAGTGCTTCAACGAACTGTTCCTTCCACGACGAGGTACCGATCAGGATGGAGGCATTTGCACGCTGTACTAACTTATCTACGGTGTTCTGTAGAGAGGGGTGGGTGGGAGGTGAAAGAACAGGAGAAGGTAGATTAGAAATAGGTAGATTTACAAGGCATACAATAAACGCTTCAAAGTGAAATCGTAAAAGCTTTGATTCTTGTTTTGTCTGGGAGCTGTGTGCAAATGAAACGGTTTTAGGCGCCTAAATGTAGGCAATCAGCTATATACTAACAGAGAAGATTTGAATACGAAACGTTGTACCACGCTACATATTGCACTTGATGACGTACTTATGCTGCATACTATGCAAAAAAGTTATTTTTTATGCTACATTACACAGGCAGCTTACAAGAAGACTGATCTTATCATTCTTACAAAAATAGAAAAGCGCCACACATGTCGAGCAAAGTCGGCGCGTCTAGACCCATCGAGAACTGGGTCTTCCTGCTAATTATGTGTCGCCTCGGGTAAACAATACGCAAAACAAAGCCTCAAGGTCCACCTCGTGCTCCCAACGGTCGTGGGGTAGTCTTTAGCCGTTTGATAAGTCCTTCAAGATTGCAACCATTGCCCGATACGCATCCGCTATCGATCGCGCCGGTGAGGGAGCCGCAAAACCGCAGATAAGCAACGCTCGAAGTTGAGTCGCCGCGCGAGTTACATTTCGGCCCGCAGTGTGTCCGTACACGATGGTCGCGTTAACGTGGGTGTTACTCTCGGCGGCATTAGTGTTAGCGGGTGTAACAGTGCGATGGTTTCTCGGCAGGCGTCAAACCTTCTGGCAAAGGCATGGTATACCGGCAGCCGGCAAGCCCCATCTCCTGTACGGCAATACGGCCGGGTTGGTAACGAAACATCACACCGCGACGATTCTGCAGCACTTGTATCGGGAGTTTCGCGAGCGTCAGTTACCTGCCGGCGGGTTTAATCTCTTCTTCTCGCCCATGCTGCTGGTCGTCGATCGGCAGCTGATCGAGCGGGTGCTGGTGAAAGATTTTGCCCAATTTGAAAACCGTGGCCTGTACGCGACTGCTAAGGTAAATCCGCTAAGCAGCGAGACACTGTTTGCGGTGGCCGGTAAACGATGGCATCGAATGCGGAATCAACTGCGGCCCGCATTCGCATCGAACAGTGTGCGTACAATGTTTGCTACGACGGTTCGCATCGCCCAAACGCTGGTGGTTTACGTTGGAGCGCAGGGTTGGCGGCGTGATCTCGAGTGGACTGATCTGATGGCCCGCTATACGACGGACGTAATCGGGAGCTGTGCGTTCGGTATTGACTGCCGTACGATACGTGACCCTGGCACGCAGTTTCGAGCGATGGGCTACCGTGCGTTCCGGTGCAGCTTGCGGCGGATGTGGAAGTTGAGATTTGGTTACGCTTTCCGGCGCATTGCCGACGTGTTGCGCTTGTGCGTCAGTGAACCATCGGTGGAGCAGTTTTTCCTACAGCTGTGCCAGTCGACGGTTTTGCACCGGGAAAGCTATCAGGTGGTGAGGCGGGACTTTCTTCAGCTGCTGCTCGAGCTGAAGGCGAACGGTGTGCTCGATATGAGGGAGGTCGCCGGACAGTGTTATTCGTTCTTTCTTGCTGGGTTCGAAACTTCCGCCAGTCTGCTAAACTTCTGTCTGTACGAGTTGGCCAAAAGTGGGTCGGTGCAGGAGAGGCTGCGTGCCACTATCGTAGCAGCACTGGAGGAGACGGATGGCCAGCTGAGCTACGATATGGTGATGACGCTTGAATATCTCGATCAGGTGGTTAATGGTAAGTGGACAAAAGTCAAATGGGAAAAGCCTTCGAGTGTGAGCTCCTTGTGACCGGGAAACTATTTCATTTCTCACACAGAAACGTTGCGAATGTATCCACCGGTGGATTTCCTGTTCCGTGTCGCAAACAATGACTATCCAATCGACGGGTTTGGGACCATCCCGCAGGGTACACTGTTGGTCGTGCCGGTGCATGCCCTGCACCGGGATCCCACCTACTATCCCCAGCCGGATGTGTACGATCCGGATCGGTTTGCTAGCGGTTCAAGGTCAAAGGGTGCATCGAAAACCCGACCACCGTTCCTGCCGTTTGGGCTGGGACCACGGCACTGTATCGGGGACACATTCGGGCTAATGCTGGTGAAGGTCGGGCTGGTGGCAATGTTGCGTTCGTTCCGCTTCTCGCTGGACGTAGCTCGTACGCCGGAAAATGTTAGCTTTAAGCCGCGTTCGCTCGTCCTAGCCCCAGCCAGCGGTATGTACCTGAATGTGGAGCGAGTTTGACCCGGCAGCTAGCTGATAAGATTTTGAAAAAAAAAAACCCAATTACCGAACAAAATAACTTCGGTTATCGAAACATAGGGATATTTTTGCTTATTCATCTTTTTTTTTTGCGTTACCTTTTATATGCAGCGGGAGCACCCAGATATTAATGTACATGTAAAGAGGCGTCGTGTTTTTTTGTAAATAAATATACGTATACGTTTGCGCGTCTGTTTAACATCACCGGTAGCTGGAAGGTTGGTTTTGTGAATGAAATCATCATTTATTACCCACCCCCCTTCACCCCACAAACAGATCATTTCAATCCCAACAAACATATGTGTGTGTGTGTATGAGTGTGTTTACGTGGAATGGAGCAGTTACCCCTTCCGAGCAGCGTATTATCTTACTTGTTTCATCGCACAACCAATATCTAGTCACTCAATCTAACTATCTCTCTTGCGCTCTCTCGCTCTCTCCAAACGCTACACGCCAAACGCCACTCTGTAGCGAAGCGACGTAGTAAGCGACCTGCTCAGTAATGCGTTAGCTGGTAACCAAGCAACACAGCAAACGATGGAGCTGCTAACTGTGATTTTGTCGTTACTGTTCATCATCGCAACTGGACTGTATTTGTTTGTGCGCAATCGGTACAATTACTGGACGAACCGTGGCTTTCCGACCCTGCCCAATCAAAAGCTCCTGTTTGGCCATGTGAAGGGTATTAATACGGAGCGCCATGCTTCGTACGTGTCGAGTGATATTTATCGCGAGTTCAAGCAGCGTGGCGAAGCGTTCGGTGGATTCAACATGTTTATCATACCGGCCGTAATGCTGGTCGAGCCGGAGATTGTCAAAACGATACTGGTGAAGGACTTTCACATCTTTCACGATCGGGGCCTGTTTAGTGATGCCGAGGTGGATCCACTGTCCGGGACGCTGTTCGCCCTGCAGGGCAAGGCGTGGAAGATACTGCGCCAAAAGCTAACGCCCACCTTCACGTCCGGCAAGATGAAGCAAATGTTTGGTACGATACGCGAGGTGGGCGAACGGTTGGGTCAGTATGTGGCCGACCATGCCGATGCCGGGCCGATGGAGATGAAGGATGTGCTGGCCCGGTATACGACCGATGTGATTGGGACGTGCGCGTTCGGCATCGAGTGTAACACGCTGAAGAACCCAAACTCGGACTTTCTCAAGTACGGCAACAAAGTGTTTGAGCAGAATGTATCGACCATGATAAAGATCATTTTGGTGATGATGGGACGCAAAATATCGAGCAAGTTTACGCTGAAAATTACGGATGACGATGTGGAGTCATTCTTTATGAAGCTGGTGCGCGAAACGGTCGAGTACCGGGAAGCGAACAATGTGAAGCGGAACGACTTTATGAACCTGCTGCTGCAGATCAAAAATACTGGCGCGCTCTGGGAAGGGGAGGAGGAACACATCGGCAAAGGGGAGGTTGGGATGACGATGAACGAACTGGCGGCGCAAGTGTTTATCTTTTTCCTCGCCGGCTTCGAGACGTCCTCGACCACGATGAACTTCTGTTTGTACGAGCTGGCAAAGAACCAGGACTTACAGGAACGGTTGCGGAGGGAAGTGAATCAAGCGGTGGAGGAGAACGGTGGACAGATCACGTACGACGTTGTGATGGGCATCGAGTACCTTAATAAGGTTGTTGATGGTAAGTCGTAACGAGTAACGAGGTGTTTTGTTTCCGAGAATGCTCATTTGCCGTTTTGATTACTTTTAGAAACACTGCGCAAGTATCCACCACTGGAAACGATTACACGTGCACCGGAACATGATTACACCGTGCCGGGTACGGGGCATGTCATCCCGAAGGGAACGATGGTACAGATACCGATCTACGCATTGCATCACGACCCCGAGTACTATCCCGAACCGGAGCGATTCGATCCGGAACGATTCCGGCCGGAGGTGGTTAGTGCTCGCCCACCATACGTTTACATGCCGTTCGGTGAGGGTCCACGGATTTGTATTGGGTTGCGGTTCGGTATGATGCAGACCAAGGTCGGACTGATCACGTTGCTGCGTCAGTTCCGCTTTTCTACCACGGATAAAACGCCAGACTGTATACGCTTTATGCCAAAAATGTTTGTACTGTCACCCGATAGTGGGAACTATCTGGAGGTGCAGAAGCTCTAACGTGTTTTGTGTTTTTTTTTTTGTATTTTTGTTGTATTTAACGTTCAGACGTTTGCTGGGGATGATGCGTGAAAATGCGTTGTTCTTTTTATAGAACCTATGGTGTAATTTTTTTTTTAAATCGAATCCGCTCGACAGCATTGCATCATCATCGGCGAATATAGCACGCGTAATGCATACCATATGTTAAACTGTTTATGTGAATAAATCCGCGTTTCGCGTTTGGCTGGGAGAAACAAGCCCCGAACGCACGTATCGAGCACGGTAGTAAGAATTTTAATAGCTTGTTTATAAAAGAAAACGTCTTGGAGGTCGATCTTCGTTCGTTTCCCGACAATAGCCAGTGTCAGTCTCTCTGCAGCGTGTGTTGCAGCAATACGCGTCACGATGTCGCTACTCGGTGCGTTGTTGCTTGGTGTGGTGCTACTCTTATCGCTTGTCTATCTGTTCCTGCGCAACAGACACGCTTACTGGTGCACTAGAGGCTTCCCTTGCAAGCCAAATCCGAGCCTGCTGTTTGGACAGATGCAGGGCAATGGGACCACACGGCATGCGGCCTACGTTACGCAGGAAATCTACCAGTACGCAAAGGAACGTGGTGAGCGGTTCATAGGATACAGCTTTTTCTTCATGCCACTCGTGCTGGTGTGCGACATCGAGCTGGTGAAGACGGTGCTGGTGAAAGATTTTGCTGCATTTCACGACCGTGGCATGTACAGCAATCCGCGGGTCGATCCACTGTCGGGCAATTTGTTCTCGCTCGAGGGTCACGAGTGGCGCACGTTAAGGCAGAAACTTACACCGACCTTTACTGCCGGCCGGATGAGGCAAATGTTTGGCACGATGGTGCAGGTGGCAAAGGAGCTGCAACGCCATCTGCTCAACCATCACGTGCTCGATCGTGAGCTGGAGATGAAGGAGGTACTGGCACGGTTCACCACAGATGTAATCGGGACGTGCGCGTTCGGCATCGAGTGCAATACGCTCCAGGACCCCAACTCGGACTTTCTCAAGTATGGCAGGCGGGTGTTTGAGCATCGGTTACCGGCCATGCTCAAGGTAACATTTGCGATGCTGTGCAGAGAGTGGGCAAAAAAGCTTGGCGTGAAGGTGACCGACGATGATTTGGAAGCATTCTTTATGAATCTTGTCCACGAGACGGTCGAATATCGCGAGAAGAATAAGGTACAGACGAACGATTTCTTGAATCTACTGTTGGAGATAAAAAACAAGGGATGTCTGGAGACGGAGGAGCAAGAACAGGTAGGAGCAGCCACCGTAATGGACGGACAGTCCGGGATGACGATGAGTGAGCTGGCGGCACAGGTGTTTATCTTTTTTGTGGCCGGATTCGAGACGTCCTCGACCGTGATGAACTTTGCCCTGTACGAGCTGGCAAGGAACCAGGACATTCAGGAACGACTGCGGGATGAACTGAACCGCGCGATCGAGGAGAGCGGTGGCGAGCTAACGTACGAAACTGTGATGAACCACGCATATCTCGGGCAGGTTGTAAATGGTAAATAATAAGACTTTTGAACAGATCTTTCTGGTTTAGCTTAAATGTTTCTGTATTTTCCTCACAGAAACCCTTCGCAAGTACCCACCACTCGAAACGACTCTCCGTGTGACGGCACAGGATTACACCATTCCTGGCACCACGCACATCATACCGGGTGACGTGCGGGTACAAATACCAGTGTACGCAATACATCACGATCCCGACCACTATCCCGATCCGGAACGGTTCGATCCGATGCGATTCACAGCGGAACAGTGCAAAAAGCGGACACCGTACACGTTTTTGCCATTTGGTGAGGGACCCCGAATTTGCATTGGTATGCGTTTTGGCATGATGCAAGTTAAGGTGGGACTGGCGAGTTTGCTGCGTACGTTTCGCTTCCACCCAACGACTCAAACACCCGAACGGATTTTGTTTGATCCGAAAACGTTCATTCTCTCACCAGCCGGGGGGAATTATTTGCGCATTGCGAAGGTGTAGACATTTTTGTTTGTAATACATTGATAATAAAAAAAAATGTTGTGGTCAGTCAGGTTTGCCCTATAAGTACATTTGTTATCGAACATCAGTTGCCCGTATATGGAAAATGGATCTGCAACGGGGAGTGTGATAAGCAAACACGCGCTTGACAATTATCACCTCGATGATTGAGTCACCATTACACCTACTGATATCTCTCCTCCTATCCCCCTCCAGTGCCTCAAATCATCAACCTAGGTCAGGGAAGACCGTTCTTCAGATATTGTACAATTTCACCCGTGCGGCAACATAACCGATTATGCCCATGTGTTTGTGTACATGTTGAGCAAACTCGGTACGATCGCCAAAAAACCGCAACTCGAAAACCCGCAAGTCATCGTTCAGCTGATTGAACTCACACCAATAAGTGCTCGCGGAAAGGGAACACGATTAATAAAAAGGTACGCAAACGTACCCCTTGGCTCAGTTTAGTTTGCGCTAGCATTCGCGAGAGCAGCAAGATGGATCTGCTAAGTTACGTGTTGACCGCGTTCGTTTTCGTCATCTCGATTGCGTACCTGTATCTGCGCAGTCGGCACAACTATTGGCGTGATCGAAGCTTTCCATACACGCGCCAAAAGCCTCATCTACTGTACGGGCACATGGAACACTTCCAGACGAGGCACGCCTCGTACATCAACGAAGATTTGTATCGGGAGTTTAAATCGCGCGGTGAACCGATCGGTGGGATGAGCATGTTCTTCCTGCCCGGTCTGATCGTAGCCGATGCGGATCTGGTCAAGGCGATCTTGGTGAAAGATTTTAGCGTATTTCACGACCGTGGCGTGTTTAACGATGCAAAGGCGGATCCCCTGTCGGCGCATCTGTTTGCGCTCGAAGGGCACGAGTGGCGTGTGTTGCGCCAGAAGCTAACGCCAACGTTCACGTCCGGGCGGATGAAGCAAATGTTCGGCACCATCCAGCAGGTGGCGGGCGAGTTTCTGAAGTTCATGAACGAAAACTGTCATCGCGAGATCGAGATGAAGGATGTGCTGGCCCGGTTTACTACGGATGTGATTGGGACGTGCGCGTTCGGCATCGAGTGTAACACGCTGAAGAATCCCGACTCGGACTTCCGGAAGTACGGGAACAAGGTGTTCGAGCAGGATACGCTGCTGATGCTGAAGTTTATGTTTGCGACCACGTTCAAGAGTTTGGCAAAGCGCATCGGCATGAAGCTGACCGATGATGGTGTGGAGCGGTTCTTCCTGCAGGTTGTCCGTGAGACGGTCGAGTACCGGGAGATGAACAATGTGCAGCGGAACGACTTCATGAACCTGCTGCTGCAGATCAAGAACAAGGGCTCGTTGGATGGTGGAGAGGAACCGATCAAGGGAGCAGCGGGTTTAACGATGAACGAGCTGGCGGCACAGGTGTTTGTGTTTTTCCTTGCCGGCTTCGAGACGTCCTCGACCACAATGAACTTCTGTCTGTACGAGCTGGCAAAGAACCAGGATGTGCAGGATCGGCTGCGCGAGGAAATTGAGCGTGCGATCGAGGAGAATGGTGGCGAGGTGACGTACGAGTTGGTGATGAACGTACAGTACCTGGACAACGTTATTAACGGTAAGTAACATCTACTGGTGAAGATCTACTTCACAAGCATACTAACGTACTTTTTCTTCCACCATAGAAACGCTGCGCAAATACCCTCCGATTGAGTCACTGTCACGTGTGCCGATGCGTGATTACACCGTACCCGGCACTAAGCACGTTATACCGAAGGATACGTTCATTCAAATACCCGTGTATGCGCTGCACCGTGATCCTGAGTTCTATCCCGAACCGGAACAGTTCAACCCGGACCGTTTCCTACCGGAACAGGTGAAAGAGCGCCATCCGTACGTGTTTTTGCCGTTCGGTGAAGGACCACGGATTTGTATCGGGTTGCGGTTCGGTGTGATGCAGGCAAAGATTGGGCTGATTACCTTGCTGCGGAACTTCCGCTTTACGCCCTCCTCCCAGACACCGGCCAAAATCGTGTTTGATCCAAAGTCTTTCATATTATCGCCGTCAACGGGTAATTATCTGAAGGTTGATAAGATATAGGGAAGCCTTGGAAGCCGGGTGGTAAAAACAATCATTTTCGGTAGGAAATGAGCATTTAGTGGCTGTACTTTAAGCGTTTAAAATTAGGGCGTGTTGTTTTTTAAAAAGGCCAACATAAAATAAAACACTGGTGAATGTAGTACACAAAGAATTATTTTACCACACTTGGGAATTTGGAGAGATGGAATTGGGCGCCTACTTTATATGACTTAATATTTTAAAATAAACTTTATACGAGTTTATAGAGAAAATGTCACGAGATGTCAAATAGACATTAGAAGGCATCTGTAAAACGTTGCTTGGACATGCTGCTTGTTGTTAGTGCGTGTAGCTTTATAAACCAGAAATTAAACAAACATTTGTTTCATCTTTGCTATACTTTCAATGTGTCTTGTTTCTGTTATCATTTTTAACTTCAGAAAATCTTGCTGTTAATTTAACATGGTTAAAGAAAAAACAATGATCAACCGTTAGTCAACCATGCCTGCAACAGTTGGAAAATTGCATATGAACAATTCGATGAGCTGGGCGAACGAAAATGTAACTGAACGAGACCCTCCAGAAACTCGATCACACGGGACCGATAACAGGAACCGTCAGACGTCTGGCCTGCACGTGCGTATTGCACGAATAAATTCTTTGCTCTTATTGCTTTAGACATTTACGCTGAACGATTGTGGTAAGCATACTTTTAGTATAAAAGGAACTGAAGTTTTTGTTTTTATAAAGAACGTATTTCCACTGGAAAAGCCAATGGTTTTTTTTTAAACTCATGTCGGATCGAACCGTACCTGTCTCGAGTGGCGTAACCTGCACGTTTTAAAAGGAAAATGATTTAATTTCACATTCATCTTACATCGTGGCAAACCCGATACAAAGGTATGCAATCAAATCAATCTGCATAAAAAACATATTCCCAAAGGGTCATGAACATGTACAAATCAGCACAGTCATTGCGTCATCGATGAATACGTATTGCGACAAATTCCTATTAGATTACGCTGAGTTTGCAAATGGTTTATCTTACAAAAAAAGGGATTTGCAAAACGATTTAATTTAAGTTATCCATTGAAAGGAAAATACTTTGAAATAGAAGGACAGCCAATGAATGAATAATGTCAATGACTACTATTTGTTGCATCACACCAGGCAAAGAGCTTCTTTATGATGTTATGATGAATGTTGGAAATACAACAAATAGTGCGTCGATTTCATCATTCCAGTACCGCCAATAGCGGATCGTTGATGTATGTGTGTGTTCCCTCTAATGAGGTTTTTTTTGGTGGAGATTTTAAATAGAATAAAAGAATGTTTTGCTACCAATTGATGCTACATATTTTCCTGGAAAGTATGAAGAATTGTAACAAAATTGGATAACTTCACTATGCCATAACAATTTTCTAAGGTTTTCTTTGAAAAGGAAACCTTTTTCGCCATTTCATTGGAACAAACACTGAACACTGATGCAATGTTTTGGTGGAAGTTCAAGTCACCGTCCCATAGCAAGCGTGTCGCTGAATGGGAGCGACCATGGCAACACAATCGATTTCACCAACACCAAAACATCAGGTAATTTTGGTACACCAGACAACGGTTGCTTAGGAGCCAAGGGGGCCGATGCTTTCGTCAAGTCATCTTGTCAATGTGAAGGTGTAGGTACAAAATCGGCGTAACGCACTTTATCTATGCTTGAGTGCTTCGTTTGCGAGTTATATATTGGACAGCCGCACCACCGAAGTTTGGTCAGTTTCGTGGTAGAACTGCTTAACGTAAGGGGGCCGTAAGCCACCATCTTCGTTCACAATGGAGCCAATCACGATAGTGTTGAGTGTGTTTATTTTCATAGTGTCGAGCGTGTATTTGTTCGTGCGCAGTAAGCATAACTTTTGGAAGGATCAGGGTGTACCGTACGCACCGAAGCCTCACTTTTTCTATGGTCACGTGAAGGGCCAGTCACGCACGCGCCACGGTGCCGACATTAATCAGGAGCTGTACAGAGCGTTTAAGCAGCGTGGTGTACCGTACGGTGGCATCAGTCTCTTCATTATGCCATCGCTGATCGTGGTCGATCCCGAGCTGGTGAAGACGATCCTGGTGAAGGACTTTAACGTGTTTCACGACCGTGGTGTATATTCCAACCCGAGAGACGATCCATTAACGGGTAATCTGTTCGGGCTGGAGGGTACACCGTGGCGCTTGCTGCGCCAAAAGTTAACGCCCACCTTCACGTCCGGCCGGATGAAGCAAATGTTCGGTACGATATGGGCGGTTGCGCTCGAGCTGGAAAAGTATATGGAGGCGAACTACAACCAGCCGGAAGTGGAGATGAAGGATGTGCTCGGTCGCTTTACGACCGATGTGATCGGGACGTGCGCGTTCGGCATTGAGTGTAACACGCTCAAAACGCCCGACTCGGAGTTTCGCAAGTACGGCAACAAGGCGTTCGAGCTCGATCCGGTTACGATGATAAAGTTTTTCTTCGCCACCTCGTACCCGCAGCTGGCAAGGAAGCTGCACGTCCGCACGACGCAGCAGGATGTGGAAGACTTTTTCATGAAGATTGTGCGCGAAACGGTAGACTACCGGGAGGGGAACAATGTGCAGCGGAACGACTTCATGAACCTGCTGCTGCAGATCAAGAACAAGGGCAAGCTGGACGATCACGGTACGGTTGTGGGTAAGGGTGAGGTTGGCCTAACGCACAATGAGCTAGCGGCACAGGTGCTGATCTTCTTCCTGGCCGGCTTCGAGACGTCCTCAACGACGCAAAGCTTCTGTCTGTACGAGCTGGCAAAGAATCAAGACATTCAGGACCGTTTGCGGGAGGAGATAAATCGTGCCGTCGAGGAGAATGGTGGCGAGGTGACGTACGAGTTGGC
>KB684925.1:0-15083 GCA_000349165.1 Anopheles christyi
CAACGATTGTCCACATACACACGGTGCCATTCCGAGAGTGGTTGGTTTTATTCCCTTATGCTCACATACTGCAGATTGTTTTACAAACAACAGCGTCACACCACGGCGCCACATACACTCCGGTTGCGGTTGACGGATATAACCTTCGTCCTTGAAAGGATGCGCATCTGCACCGACAGTACTGTATGTGTGTGTGTGTGTGTGTGTGTGTGTATCATGCAGGCATGTATGTGTGATACAAAAGCAATTAGTTTTATGTTTGCAATCAACAGCCAATCCTTATCACCTTTCGATATGATCTCACACCGCTCCCAACATACACCGTAGGAAGTCAACACTTCAATCATTGTCACTTACAGCAGCAGTAGCAGTACGAACATCATTACAGAAGGCAAACCTTTACAAACAGAAAACAATCGCTTTTCGAAACCAACAATAACGCGAGAGCGTGTCTCGATGACATCATTTGGCCGTTGTGGTAGTTGTCAATCTGCAAGGTGCGTGTATGCGTGACGGTTGGATTAAAATAGTCAAAACCACCACCATCATTACCACGACGAGCGACGAGATGCACGAGATAAATCAGATTCCCATTTACTTTAATAATAGGTACAGAACGCGTATCCCTTCCACATTACCACCTGCTTCTCGCTCTCTACTACTACCCATTCGCCATCGCTCTCTAGCTGATCAACATCCACCATCGCCCGGGTCGCCGTACCGTTTGACATTTGGCTTCATATCGTCTGACAGGCAGATAGAGTTAGCTCCTCTATTAACGTTTCGTTACTAAGCTTGTTACAACCGCACCCAAACAAGAGGTCCCACAAGAGGTGTCAAAAAATTGGGTCAACTGTGCCAACTAATCGCCGATCGACCATTTACCATGAATGGGTGCACTGTGCATTATTATTAAGCGCAATGGCAGGCGTGTGCAATCTTTCGTGCCCCCACCATTCATTGTACGTTGCCATTGCCATCTAGTCTGTGGCAAAGAATGTTGAGAATCTACACTGAGATCGGTCGGTGAAGCGTAAACATCAGTGTGATTGTTTGTGTCGTATTGCTTGGTTATCAAGTGGCAGTGGTTGAGGGATGCCATGCATTGTTACATATTTATGGCAGTTTGGCTCTGATGCATTTGTATCCGGAATAAATCTAATTAAAGCTTGCCCGACAAATGAAGTAATTATCAATTATAGGCCAATTACTGGGGCGCATACTTTGACAAATGAGGTACTGATTATTGGAAGTCGTTTATGGGCGGTCGTCAGGCTCTTGTTGACGCGCGTGATTCAGTGACTCTTTTGCACCTTATAATTATAGTGCCAAGCGTCGTAATAAGGCATTGCTAATCGATGCTGCACGTAAATTTGTTGTATGAGAATTACTACGGATTTTTTTTCATGTTTTGTTGGTTGATATGATTTGTACATTTTGTTTCGCGTGCCTTACAACCGTTATAATAATTGCTCTTCTAACATACACTTATTATGTGATGACATTATCGACGAGTTAAATTTTCTGAAGATATTGTTTCCCAACACAACAAAATGTCGCTCAGTTTCATGGTCAACTAGGATCGACATTTTGCACTGCTGGCAACAACCAACCAGTCTTCTTGACGCCATTGTGTGTTGAGAGCTTTTTGCCACTTGGTAAAACCTCTTTCCTACAAAACGTTTGCTTCCTCACCCAGCATGAAGTCATCTCAATTAGGCTAAATTTGGTGCCAGCTGATTGCCCTATCGCCATCTTAGGTGAATGGTGGCTTTTGCTTGTCTAGTTCGTCCTAGTCTTACCACTAGCTTGGCAAGCTTCTACCGAAGCCACAAGCTGCTCCAGTTGATGTTGGTTCGATTAAACGGCCAACGATATTCGGATATGATAAGCCCCCGACCCACCCCCTCTCCTTCGACGCGATGGGAGGGCGCCAGTATTATGTAAGGTCAGATACCCGTGGGGAAACCATCATCCATGGTTTCGGGCCGGTTGTGAATCCACTACACTGATGGTTTGGAATCGTTGCGGGAGAGCGTCTATCAGCGTTGACTTACCGTGACCTGGAAACAGAGAAGATAGAGAAAAACGGTTAGGGGGACGGAAAAAAAAACACAATGAGTATTTTTCGGGTTCGCTATGTTTGGTGAGGATGTTGTGTTTGATCGAAGTTATGAAGTCTGATACGGTTGTAGCCGATGGGAAGGGTTGGTACCGCTATCAGATTTGTCAGTGCATTGTTTTCTGATGGGTTTCCCATTATAACAAAATGGTAACGTGTTTCGGTTTGGTTGAATATGAGAAGAGCAAATGTTTTTGTAAGTGTTACAAAATATCAACCATTTGATTATGATTGTGAGCTACCGAACGGAAATGAACTTGAGCTCATCAACTCCAATGTCATGAACGTAATAGCGTTTTGGTACTGGGTAATGATGGGCGATGTACATCATTACCAGGTAATCGACAGGCGAGATACACGCCTCGTACTGTTCACTGGAAAAGATTGTCGCGTATGATTAGATATGTTGACACTACCTTCACATGGGTTGGCAATGGTGTTATCTAGACACACCAGAAAAAAAACATATCGAAACTATTGTTGGGTTGCTTTTCAATATCAACGCCTTCATAGCATCGCGAAGGTATATTTAACTGTTTGCCAGGTCTACTAAACGCTCTATTTCCTCTCCCTTCAATCATCACAAACAACGGCCACCAGTCAGCGTGCTGCGTTTATGCAAGGATGGGTGTTTATTTGCTCCAGAAAGTCCGAACGCTCCGGACCCGAAAGCACCAAAAGACGGACAGTTTTGCAATTGTTATTTGAGCGACTTTTATTGCCTGTCCCAATCATCGTCTGTGGGTGACCGTGTTCAGCAGATGTTTCAACGGCACCGTGGATCGGTCATCATCAGCAGCAGCGTCATGGAGTGCAGTCTGCATCAATAAATCGAACCCTGTGTGCTGTTGTTTTACCAAACCGGCCGATTCCTTACGCCGCCACAACGGGTCTTACCTTGATGCAATAAATAAACACAAGCACGAAGCTGTTCCGGTACTGTTCTGCCGTTGTGCGTTCCCGAGTTAGTTTGTTGGTTGGGAGGGTGAAAAATTCATAAACACAACAGACAGGGGAATGAATTTTCAACCCTGCACGTCAAGTTTTTATTTGCATAATGATTTATGGACGTGTGATGGTCCAAAGCCGTCGCGGAACGTTTCCGACCTTTCTTTTCTGGTTCCCGATCCTGTTGTTGAGTGTTGAGCATGGTTGAGGGAGGATCGTGTGTTCTGTATTACGGTTCAATTGCATCATTTAGATCATACGAATGTTGAGGTACGATCAAGAACAAGAATATGGCAAGGAGATAACAAAGGAGAGTTGATGACTCATACGTCGTTGAGGTGTACAAGCTGTCAATTATATTTATTATAATTTGCAGCGCAGATACGTAGTTGGACATCGTAGTTGCTCACAGTGTCCAACTACGATGTTCAACTACGTATCTACTACGTACGCCTCAGTTAGTCATCTCAGAATAATCTTCTCACAAATTTTTACAGTTTTGGAATGATCACATGCTCCAGTCATGAGTCGCTTGATCGTTCCTTTTATTTCAAAATCCCATTGTTTTGCCACAAACATGAACATTTGCTTCTGCTGTTCCGTAATCCAATCACGAACACAACCCATTGACCATCTAGCTTGAAAACCCAGAAGGTAAAGTGTTTTCTAATCTTGTACCACCATAGCTGATTCACCATTACCATAATCCCTCTCAAACAATAGGGGCTGTGCGCAGGAAGTTTTATCTCAACCTCGACCATGACGATCGGTTACGGCTTGAGAGGGCACCCTCGGAAGATCTAACCTCATACAGTGTACCTTTTGAAACCTTTGCTTAAACTCCATTTCCCATTTGCAAAGCTACAGCAGCTGACATCATTTCTATCAATTGACTAGCCTAGGTCGGAATATCGATTGGCTTGGAAGATCTAGTGGTTGGCATCTCCCGCTACTCCTACTTCGTCCAACAATTCCTCAATCGATCACAACTCTCACCCAGCTGCTCCGATTCGCTCTAATGGTGGCACACGATCGTTCGATTAACGTTTCAATCAAATTGATTCTAATCGAAGCGATCACCACATCGCCACATAGAAGCAGCGGACACGATCGATTCGAAGCTCATGTTTCACGGCTGCTTCTTTCCAAGCGCATCTTCTCTTCGGACGCTTTGAACTCGTCGGCGTTCGACCATCGCTTCGTGAAGGTCTCGAAGTCTTCAACGAGATTCTAATGCGTCGCCGGGGCCGGACCTTCGCGACTGGATGTAAATTAACTAAACAAACAGCGGTTTGGTGTCGGACGTCGTACGTCGAGGCAAGATAAAAATAAAACGTATAAGTGAACACACCCATACAATTAAAGGCTGGCCAGCGGGCGTTGGAAAGAAGACCGGGTGAGGGTACCAAGGTGACGAAGACGTCACGCTGTAGGTCTTCAACATTCTGGGTGGAGTTGCTGGGGGGGGGGGGTATGCGATGGTATGAGTGGATAGAGTCGATACGTGAGTCAATGGCATCGTAACATGAGTGACGGGGAGCAGTAGGTGTAAGCAGGCTTATCATGTTACATCATAATGTCTGACCAAGACGATCACCAAGACTTTATCTTCTTGGATGAGTTCTTCTCTATCAGGACCGTGTTGTATGATGGAGAAGTTGGTTAATTTGCAAGTAATTTCTCGTACAGAGTTTATATTGACATTTTAAATCAGGAATGTTGAATCAAAGTATTTCCAGTATTAGAATTAGAATAAAAACTCTAATTTGTAATGTGAAAACCACATATGTGCATGGCGTGATCATAAACTCTAAGAAATAATTATGTTTGCTTATCGGTATGGTTCTCCACTGTCCAAATGCTGCTATTTTCATGTCATGACATGTGATATGATGAATGAAGTTGGTCAAAGATCGATCTAATCACTTCACCCGTCCGGTTGGTAATGGAATGTGGTTTTTATGCGCCCCAAACCTATTAGCCTGCAATGTGGAATTAAACACAACCAGTTGTACACGCCTCCGAGCTGTGACTATGACTAACACAGATGCCTGGCAAACGGTCGCACAAGGCAAAGGTTAACGTTTACTTCCATCAGCGCTTGTCGGTTGCAGTGCACTGCATCGTGTTGCATACAAAAACCCACAGCCCCGGGAGCGTACCGAATGCTCTTTTCTAAACTCTGCGCTTGATTAGCGAGCTGGCAGGGAATTAAAATCGTGTACATAGATAACTTCGATTCTAATCGTTCGATCAGCACGATACGGATGCAGCCTTTTCCCGTGCGGCGATTGAATTCGAAGGCGCCACAGTTATCGGGGAATTTGTATTGTTTCCTCAGCCCGTCTTCATCACCGTAACCTTCAGTCCCCTTCACTAGTGCTTTCGATTCAATTTGTTCATCAATAGAATTCATAATCGGCACAAATGCAAATGTTTTGCTATTTTCCAATTCCAGTGTGAAGGGAGAACGAAAGGGACCGATGTTTGTGCGTGTTTCATTGATTGGATGGCGTCAGGGATTGCTTTCTTACATTTGTTTTTTCATATTGTTTTCCGTGGTATTGTGAAGAGCGCAATGAATTTATTGTGCGAAGCCGTGCGAGTGTCATCACCCGGTGAGGGCTGATTCATCCGATACCCAGCCGCGGTTGATGAACGACACCACGAGAATGCATCGTTATGAATTCTAATTAGCCGGCTGGTCGAATCCCGGATGGTCCGTGTTTGACGAGTTCATTAGGCAAAATTATTCATAAGTGGTGCCCTGTTGAAGCGGCAGACTGTGAGGTGTAATAAAAAGGAACAGAAGGAGCTGGGAGAAACCACACAACAGAGCGTTGATTGGATTTTTATCGATGTAATGTAAGAAAAGTTTAGGTGTTGCATTTGATTGAAGAGAAAGGGAAGTTATGGTTTATTTTATTGAATAGTTAATAGAAAAGGTTTAATTGCTACTATTTTATAGTTAAGTTGCAGAATTAGCAAGCAACAGAAAATGTTCATGTTTAGTTCTATTGAATAATTAAATTCCTTTTTTCGTATATGAATGCTTTACGATACACACTTAACTCCTTTTTTGTATTTGCTTCGTTTTATCTTATTCCGTTATCTTGTTATTTGTTAGTCTCAGTTTTATTCCTGATTTTTAAAAACTTTATTAAATTTTGGATTAATTTATTTCACTTTGATTTGATTTATATCATTCCGTTCGCATTAACAATCTTACATTGCGAACATTTCTATATATTTTTTTTTCATTTTCTTATCTTTTCTTCTTCTCTTGGTTTGGTTTCCTTTTTCCTAGCACTTCAGCAACTTTTTTTTCTATTGTATAATTTATTCGTCTCAATCCCTCTGCATGAAGGAAACATACATAAGCATCAACCATAAAGCCCCCACTCATACTCCATTGTGACCTTCTCTGCCGTAAACTTCTATTCCATTTATGATTCCCGTCCTGATAGACGTGTGAATTATGATTGCCACACTCGAGCTCATCTGAAACCGTATAATGGGTAAAACATTTTTAAGGAGTTCCACCACATTTGCTCAACCTCGGCCACTTCTAATGCCACACTGCCACAAGCTGCCGTTAGTTGGCCTGAAACTTCCATCTTATGGCTATCGTAGTCTAACCATCGGGGACTACTAAGTAAGGTTTTGCCAAATATTTCAATTTCCTTCAAATCGGGAACCCGCACAAACATCGGGCTACAAAACCTTTTCGGGCGAAATATGCTATCGCGTTTGTTGCCAAAAAATAAACCCGCGGGAGGTCATCTGACACCAATAATACATTTGCCGCATGGAGTATGGGCAGGTAAGCATGTGAAATTTAATCCATTACTTTGCGTACGCGCTTTTAAGCCGCCCGCCCTGAAAGGGTTTTCTCGTGAAGTTAAGGAACAAACAGTAATAAAATTGTTGCGGATTGTGCTCTGAAGGGAATAGGTATAACGGAACGAAGATAGGGACACCGAAAACGTATCGCAATGCAACAAAGGGAGATGGAGTGGTGGGTCGTTGAAGGGTGAGGCAAAGTTGAGCAAAAAGTACAAGCTGGCAAGCGTATTGCAAAAGTGTGAGAACAAAAGGTAAGCGAAGCGTACAAAGTCGTTAAAAATAACAAAAAAAAGTGCCAAAATTTTTAAACAAAACAACAATCGGCACATGCGGCGCGTGTACATGTTATGCATACGCAAATGTTTGCCAGTGTCACCTTAACATGTAGATGGTGTGTTTGAAAATATGCCATTTCTTGCATGTATCGTTTTCAAATGATTATGGGTTTTGTAGATCAACAAAATAGTGTTTTTGTTTTGTTTTTTTTCCTAGCTGTGATTTGATGACATTTGTCGTGAGGAAGGTTAAAAAGTTAACGAAGCACAAATGGAAATCATACATGATGGTAGCTTAAGCATTTCTTACTGTACATTGAACATTTATTCCAACGCTTCAATTGCTTTTAAATGCGAATCTTTCGTTTCCACGTTTCAGTCGCATTCAATATTGGTTTGGGAGTGAATCATACATGAAGCGGAGAATAAAGTACAAGGCCCTGGAAATATTGCTGACCGCAGGCAACTAATAAATGCATTGGATAGTTCAAACCGCAACACAATGGGGCCCGCATTGTGTGGCACACTGCCGAACAAATCGGTTTGAAAATTTCATACTTTTCACTGGAAGGCAGGCCATCGATTTTTGTTTACCCCTTTATGTGTCTGCCATGTCCATGGACACATACAATAGCGCTGCACGTGATATATTGTAAAGCGTGGCAAGCAAAGAAAAGGGTTTGCATTTTTTTTGTCAAAACGGCATTCCTGTTCCTTTCAACCCTATAATTTGAAAAGAAATTCAACCATCTTCATCTTCTAAACAGACAATAAGGAACTCACACAAATGAGATGCATAGAATGTGGCATACGGTTCGCAGGGGATATTTTTTTAAAAGCGTTGCAGTTTTTACTTTCCACCACAAAATGCGCCAATTTCCAGTGCGACAGTGAAGCGTACACGTCAATATGCAAAAATAAAGGATAGTGATGGGGGAGTGTTGAAAGAATAAAGCCCCGAGCTCATAATGCGTCCGGTTACCACCTCCCCAAAGGATAGGCTGTGGGTGTGGAACGTAAGCACAATTGAGTTCCGTACCGCTGGCTGGCTAATCCTGTTAAGAGGACTTACAAAGGATTTGATGGGGAAGTGTAATGATGAACGCTCACGCGGGTGTTCGCTGAGCATGACCGAGTTAGGTGTGGCTGCAGAACATTATTGCATAGAATGTTGCATTTTTGTGTTTTTGAGAAGGGTTTGTTGGTTGCTGATTTGCAAGTTGAATGATGATGGTGCAAGAACGCTTTTACGACTGTGAATTACTTTAATTCTTTTGAACGAATGTTAAAGTTGTGTGCAAAGAAGCTTGCGTGTTGCTTGCGGTGATAAAATATTTAGTTGTGTAGCGCTCCTAAAGCTTACATAAAACCATTTTCTTTTTAATAAAATTTTAAATCAATGGTCATCATCTTTATCATTGGAACGCCTTCCTCCAAGGTGCAAAATGGGGTGACGTAACAAAATAAAAATTATTTCACACACGTACTTTAAATGTGTTGCGTATGAGGTGGCTATGAATCTCAAATTTCTATCAATTTTACGATCCAACAAACCATCCGCTAGCGACACGCTGACTCCTCCAAACCGTGGATGGCGATGGTGCAAGAATCACATCAAGCTACGAAAACGATTTTTGGGAACGCCACTGCATCTCTATAGTCAACTTTTGAAAACAAACACAAACCCAGTTTGGTTCGAATGGTACCGAAAAACAATTCCACTTCCGCAAAACGCCACTAACTGTCCGATCTGAGATCGGTTTTCACGGTCAATTAGGTTGATTTATTGCTTGGGCACGTAGGCCACGCACACCTATCATTACCGCTATTAAAGTTGGACGGTTCGAGTCAGCATTTTGCTATCGATTACGAGTGTGCGTGTGGCTTGTTGTTTTTTTTTCACTCTTGTTTTCTATTGTGTTTTTTGTAACGAAGGTTCAATAGAATCATGTTCGATAGGAGGAATAGGATTTGGCATCAACACGGACGAATAATTGCGTTCTCACAAAAAATCAATCAACCCCAACGAATTCAAGCCATTAAATTATATACATAAGAGACTTAATGTTTTATTTTTCCACTTCAAAAGTGGTGTGATATTAAATGATTTCAATATTTTAAAAAAAGATTAAGAACATACCAGTTTTACAAGTGTCATAAAAAGCCTATTCCTCTTGTTATTTCTACTACGCTAAGATCACATGAGCATTTACTCGGCTCGGATATTTTACACTTCCTTTCCCTTGTGCTAACCGGATAAAAACGTATCTTCTCCCTTTGTGTGCATGAAACGGAAATTGTCACACCAAACTCCATCGCAAAACGTGCGCAACCCCAACCCGGTCGCGTAACACATGTGACATTTTTCACACTATCGCGCGACCATGTGAAAGCTAATAATTATCCGTTGATGGTGATCGTGTTTTCCGCTCCATTAGACACCATCGATCCATTCGAACGAGTAAGGGGTGTGTTGTATGTTAGTGTGTGCGCCCTTTCATTTTCATCCTCACTCGATCGTGAACAGTGAACGATCAACAGACGGCTCGTTATCTTTGCGAACGTGACCACTAATCTCGTTTTCTTTAGCTTACTGAAAGGTCTTTGCAACTGGTCGATGAAAAGAAGCGCGAGAAAAAGTGTCTCTCTAGAGGCAAATAAAAGAGAAAGAGCGAAAAAGAAAGAGGAAATCCAAACAAACGCTAATGTGTGTGCGAAAAATGTTTGATTACACACAAGAAACACAAAAAGAACAGAACATTCTTCACCATTTGTGAGAAGCACTAATTTTAACCGCCCCGGATGCCGCCACATGTTTGTTTGCATGTTTTTTCTGTGCTATTTCTTTTTTTTTCGTTCACCACAAGCTTTGTCTAAACATCGAAAGTGATGATTATTTGTGGATTTTAGTTTCGCATTGCCTTAAAAGCTGCCGCCAAACGTGTGGCGCAAGATAAACAGCACCACCAAAGAAATCCATCAAAATTCGATTAGACATCCGGCGGTTGGAACGTTTGCGTCACATAATCTTTCAAATTTTAATGAACTAGCTTCAATAACTGTTTTCTCTGAATAACAGAATAACATAATATCAGCTTATTTAAATATTTATCGTTAACTTCGTCAACGTCCGCATATGCTTTTACACCAGAGGGATAAATCCTTATTATTAGTCCGTGCACCTTAAAATACACCCTGGAATTGGTGAAGGTCGTTAGGTGCAGTAGAGTTTGACGCAAATATGCATACCGGTCGTAAAACGGACCCATTGCCATTAAAATCTTATCCACATACCGGCTACTCCAATCGTCATAATCATTTCCATTTATTGTAGTTTTTGTTAAATTTTTCCTCCCCAAAACTCCTGTACCTGATTTGGAAGGGTGAGGTGGTCAAGCGTCAACGATGGCGTCACCGGAACTTCCCTCAGACTAGGACTTGTTTTACGACCTCTCGAACATATTTTCATAAACTCACTCGT
This sequence comes from Anopheles christyi, assembly GCA_000349165.1. Classification (NCBI taxonomy): domain Eukaryota; kingdom Metazoa; phylum Arthropoda; class Insecta; order Diptera; family Culicidae; genus Anopheles; species Anopheles christyi. The sequence continues at coordinate 10,673 of KB684925.1, forward strand.
ACACACACTCTCGCTCTCTTTCTCTAAACTCGTTAACAACTGTCCATATGGCTCCCACCTCTATAGAGAGTTGCTGTGAAAATTATCTTTACGATTAATTAAATATCCAAGGGTTGTCGTAAAAATAACATCGTCACTATGGAGAGAATGCTGCAAAGGTGCACCGCAGGTCCCGACTGCACTACTTTCTTCACTTTCACCCCAGTTCTTATACTCGATCGCATAATCGGATGTCATGCTTTCCGGACGTCCTTGGGGCGTACGTAAGGGAAAACAACAACACTGCACTCCACATTACGTCATAAGCTCGCCGTGCCATACAAAAGGTGCGAGAGGGTGCAGGAAAAACGTCAAAACATGTTTTAGACACCTTTTACAGTCCTTGGAGAAGCAGGAACTCCCGGACATACCAGGCGGTGTCTTAAGACTCGTTTGAATAAACAACTTTAACACACATATAAATGTGGCTCCACTCACACACACATACACTTGAGAACGTATGCAAACAACCCGATAGGTCAGCGAGTATGTGTCACCGGACGAATACAAAACATCATCATCCTACACGCGCTTGTTCGGTGCGCGTTTTGGCTTGGGATGGAACGGACAACAGCGGACAACCGTTCAACCTTCCCAGACCGACACCTGTTCAGGTTGCGTTCCGGTTTGTAGGAAAGCGTAGGTAGATCCCTTGCACACATTGGCTAACCGACGTGTAGCTCCGAGAGAGAGAGAGAGGGACACGTTGAGAAATGGACCCTACCGCTAGACGCGACACGAAGTCTACGAGCTGTGGAGACTAGGCATAGACTGTCGTTCGAAAAAAAAAAAAGGGTAGCCAAACGCGGTTCCCCCCCTCCTTCCACTTTCTCACCCTCATAAATTGAGGAAAGTTGCGGTAATGTTGCAACCACCGATGTAGGCTGGTTGCACCCCTGCACTGTGTGGAAATTATTATGCAGTGCGGGAGTTACCACTTTCTAGTGGCAAGACTTCATCATACCAGCAAAGGGTGTGACGTTTATGAAGAACCTGGCACCGGAAATGGGACTCATTGGGCAAAAAATGGGTACGCAGCTTGAAATTACTCTTGTACGTTTCGGGCAGGGGATTTCGGGAGTCTTTTCACTGGGAACCTTTCGTATATCCAACACCGACTAAAGCAAGCAATGTGCGACAGACTCATTTTTGACCAGTACAATGAGGGAGGAAAAGGAAAATCAATAAGACTACGTGATGCATGATCTTGGTAATGGAAGGTTGTAATCACTTACACGTATGAGGTTTTAATAGGACGCAGCCTGTCGTGACAGAGTTCAATTTTTCAACCAAATTCTGTGGTGTGGCTTGTGTGAGGTGAAAATTATTTGGTACGATTTTTCTGTAGAATAAATTATTCTCTCACACTCTTTTGCACTGCAGTATGTGAATGTACTACTTGATACTAAATCGATACTACTTGGCACCGTCTCATCGGTGCAGCGGACACAAACTCCTACACGATTCCTCCACGATCCGGCCTACTGCATACGATTAAGCAACCCTCCCGTCATTCACAAGTACGTCTTCAAGGCTTACTTGGATCAACTAGATGAACAAAGTACCTGAGACGCGCTCACAACTAATTGAATCAGCTGTCTGTGTTAGGCGAGAGAAAGGTGACGCAATTCAACACCTCAACACACTGGAGACGACACGTATATTCCCTTCGGTCTGGTGCATCATCATACACACAGTATCGATGCATCATCGTACGGCGTACGGAAAAGCTAGTGTGTGCTTAAGTTGTTAGCATTTAACGAACACATTATTGGCCTTTAAAGTGAAGATACTGAGGGTGAAGAAGTGGGCCTTTTTCACCCACATTGACAGGTTGCTTTGTTTTAATGCACGACGTCATGTCGTTTTGCGCACAAGTTGTTGCGTCTTGGAAAGATGTTTACTTTTTCTGGCGGTGCCTTTGCTGTGATCACCCGTGTGTCCCATTATTGTCAAGGTTTTAGCACCCATGTGGGTGGAACGAGCGAGCTTATTGATACATCTTCAGCTTTACGATGAGCTAATGAGTTGTGTATTAGCTACTGAGTGTTTTTTTTTCTTGCGTGTGACTGGAAATACGTCTTTAAATTGTATCTAAGTAAAAAAACTTTGGAAAACACATATATAACACTTCTGTCCATTGAACCCGCCGCCCATTTACGTGCTTTGTAAATTTACATCGAAATTATTTCGTTCCCATCGAGTTTGTCATCCAGTCTCTGGGGTAGAGATAGGGTGCCATAACCATTTCGGTCACCTCGAGCACTCACGCACTGTGGGCAATGGTTAATGGTTCAGTTTCACTTTCACGCACGTCAAACGTTCTACATGGTTACCGGGACAGAAGGGTGAGATGGGCACCGACGAATCAAGCTCGATTAATGATCCCTTCAAACGAAACTTTTACTCTCCCTGTGCTGTGGGGACACTTGGCAGGGAAGCTAGTACTCTTCCAAATGTTCAAACGCTGCAGTACAACCTACCCGAAAGGGTGTGCCACGCGTGTTCTGTTACGCTTCGGTTACGCCTGACCGCATCGACGGCACCACATGACGCGCGAGCGCGCGACAAACACAGCTCACGCCGGGTTTCCGTACGGTTTCCATACGGAGTCTTCCTGTGCTCGGTCGACCATGGCCAAACAGCAGCAAGCTGGCGATACGCTTGTACTGGTGTATTAGTGTGCTTCAACTGCTGCCGAACGTGAATTGGTTCGTTGGACTGATTAATTGAATATCAATTCATTGAACCATTGCTCATTGAGATGGGTCCAGGCTTCTCCAATGGGTTGCCACACGCTCCCGAATGCTCTGAAGTTTGTTCTTCTATTATGTTATACCACCCATCGTTGTTAGTCGCGGTTGAAAAGTGGGGGCACGGTACTCTACACGAGACGGGACCGGGGTTGATTGAGTCAGCGAAATTGGATGAGCTTCGACGAGTCCTCTGGGTTCGATTCCAACAAAATACTTCAGCACAGCGCACCAACCGGGAGCACCGCCCGTGGGTGGAAAGGGTTTTACAATGTAAAAATGTAAACCGTTGTAACCCTTTCCCTAACCGTCTCCCGTGGTGCAAACTAGAGCCCTATCCTATCTACCCCTTAGCCTAGGGCCGAAGCATAGGGGAGGTGCATAAAAGAGCAATAAAATCGATAGCCACGCTACCGGCCGGTCGATTTTCGCTGCATTATGTTTTTATTGAGTTTTAAGGTTCAGGGAGAAGCTTTTTTTATAGTTGCACATCGAACGATGTGTGCAATCGAACGGTCCGGTTCCAGATGGGGTTGGTGGGTGGCAAATGATGGCGTAAGTGGTTGTTTACGGTATTGAGTTTATTAATGTTAATGAATCCACTTTGTTTACAATGTTGTTCATGTGTTTGTTGCAAAACAAAGCAATAAAAGTGTGTTTTCATGAGTATTGTGCAATGCTTCCGTGATGATACAGGTTGATTTGGAGCTTGTTTTTTTTTGAACAACTGTCAAAATAAAGAGCAATGGGAACATTTCCCAAGAAGTTGACATGTGCTCTACCCACACTACCCGGTCATTCCAAAAATGTTAAATTAATGACGCACATCTTGCACAGCAAAACAATGCTGTGTTTCATCGGGAGAGGCGACATGTGCATAAAGCCCAAAAAATCCCACCGCTGGATGCAATGGGTGCCTCATTCCTCGTTCGCCGCCAGACAGGAAGGAAATGAGATTATCTAAAAAGAAAGATCAATATTGACGCGGTGATGCTGTGGCGTAGATGGCGGCCTCGGTACCAAGTAGAGGTTAGTGTGCAGGGTTCTTCCATATTTTGGTCCAGTCGGTGGCCCGGAAACACGCAAATACTCGTGCTCATCACCATCTCACGTACGCAATGTGCGCAACAGGCGGCGAACGGCCAAGAATCGTCGGCGTTTCATGAATGAAAGCGTTCGCTTGTTTGTTTTTGACCTTGTATACACTCGGGGGAGGCTACGAAAGGAAGAGTCAAAGTGGTGCTGGAGGATAGTATAAGGATTTTATATCTCTCGTTTGTTTTTTTCTTTCTTTTCGACAAATCTTCATTCATTTAATCCAATACACATCAGCGTACAGTGAATCCAGTCTGACAGATGAAAAAGAAGGCCAGGATTCGGCTTGCCGTTGGATACAATTCTCCGAACTGTAGTTCAGCGTATGGTTCATTGGGCTGACCGGAAACTCGGTACAAAATTTTACGCAAAAAATCCCCTGTAACACTTCAAAGAAATTTCCATGGGACACGGGTGTGGTGGTGGTGTTAGTACACAACATTGTATGAAATTCGCGGAAATGTGTACGCAAAGGTTTCTTTCTTTGATCTTAGCAATTTTGAGTTAAAGTATACAACCATCAC
>KB684936.1:0-15014 GCA_000349165.1 Anopheles christyi
TGTTATCTGCAGATCGTGTCTAATTGACTTCTAAAGGCCGAATATAATGCGGGCTAGCCGGTAATTTTACGGTTGTGTGTGGCATGCTTTACGGTTGGTTACATTACGTGAATAGATATGATGCTGAAACTAAGTAATTGATATAGATAACAGTTTCCGTTTCTCAGTGGCTGGTGGTACTGGGTTTCAAAATATAAACACACGTGTACACACCGGTGTGATTGAGGTAAGTTTTTGTTGAATTCAATGTCGCGATTTTTGATGATCTGGGATAACACAAAAATGGTTTCGTCAAAATAATAAACAAAATAAACGAAAATTCATAAAACGGTATATTTTAGGCGATTAAAAACACAAACAAAAATAGCTCTATTGAATGAAATTTAAACAATTAAATAAACAATAAACATTCTCTAATATCCTGATATTATTCTTTTTACCGCACTACGAAACCTATAACACAGATCTCAGGGATGGTACACGAATACGACACTCCTTTTTTTTTTTTTTTACTAGCGCTAGTAGTCAACATGAACAGCTTCGCTTAACATTTCACTGCTGCTGTTACTGTTGCTACACTCGACGTCCGCAGTGTCGCCTCTTACGCTTAAAAGTAAATGTTAAAAAAAAAATACACCATAGAAATCTGACCATTTCTTTTAAAAGTAAAAGTGGACGCAAAGAGTTCTTCTATCCCTTAATACGATAAAAACAACCCGGAAGGAGAAGAGTTGCGCTTCACTACTTATGGCCAGCCAATATTAGGCACACATATCCTCAAACATAGCGTTAGCGTTAAGGATGAGGAGTACGCGTGTATTACTGTAAAAGAGATGGTGTGATTTAGCGAAGAAAGTTAATATAAATTAATCTGATCAAACTCTTTCCACACCACTCCCCCAAAGTCCCCCCCCCCCCCCCCTATTTCTTTCACCACTTTCCCTTACTTTAGCTTTTCCGCTTGTAGACCCGTCGTTTTGCTAAACCTAAACAAAAACACTACGATCAAGCATCACACCATTATATGGTAGCCAGTATTGACATGGGTGGATTTCGATTTCGTTCTATGATTATGTGCTGTTAAGACTGATAAATATAGTACCCCATTCTTGACGTGAACGATTTTCCATAAAATGCATTCCTTACTCGACATGGACGGTGACGGACGATTTATGATATTGACCAAATGGAAAAAGAAAAAAAGATACAATGGTGTTACCAAGAGTGTTGCGAATTATGCAGAAAAACATATGCAAAATAATACAATATTATTGCAATTTTGTAACATGCGTGTGTGTGTGTGTGTTTTACAATGCACAGGAATGACACAATCTGAAAGTAATTTACTTGTTTCACACTTTTATGGTATAATAAACCGTTTGATAATGCCGCATTTTTCACCGTCACCGCCATTATCACTAATTTTGCTAGTGTCCTCCTCACTCCTGCTTGCTTGCAACAGCCTGTATGTTCCTTGTTGTTTTCCTTGTTCTCTGTTTTCACGTTGAAGCAAATGTACTTATAATAAAAGATACCTGGTACCTAAACTCATTAACATATTAGATTTTCATTTTTTTCTACTACTAATAAACCATTGTGCGCGATATACATCATACTTATCTCAGAAAATGTTTGGATTGGCTTGGCCGCTTTTTATCCTTCTCTTGTTGTGTACGCTTTGATATGCCACAGCAATAGAAGGTGGTGTATGCCATCAAGGCGCAGCGTTTAGCAGTAAATAAGAAACAAAATTTACTCTCATCGCAATAAATATGCCATTTAGCTTTCCTCCCATTTCCGTTGTCGTTTCATCGACATAAGCTGGCGTTGAATTTCCTTTGCCATAATTTTTCGTTCACAGTCGCGATCAAGCAACTGAAAGTTTTTGGAGGAGTAATTCTTCTCTACCTTTGCTCAATGTTTACTTCAACTCGAGTTGAGCTTTAGGCGTTGACAGCGATCGGAGATCGGGTGGTATCGATGACACCGCCCGGACCAGGAAGTGAACTCGGTTTTCCCATCAGGTACGTGTCGATCTGGCGAGCGGCCTGTCGTCCTTCAGAAATGGCCCAAACCACAAGCGACTGGCCTCGGCGGCAGTCACCAGCAGCGAAAACTTTTGGATTTGCCGTTCCGTACATGCCGATTGCGGTCTTGATGTTGCCTCGACCGTCCAGTTCCAAATCTAAACAGAAATAGAGAGTGTGAATATTTACTAGGATTGTTTACAAACGCTCTAGACGAGGATGTAACGTACTCATTTCATTAGGTGCTTGTTTCTCAGGACCCAGGAAACCCATAGCCAACAGGATCATGTCAGCAGGGTAGTACTTCTCCGAGCCAGGCACCTCCTTCATGCTCCACTGGCCGGATGGCGTTTTCGCCCACTCGACTTGTACCGTGTTGACGCCCTTAATGTTTCCATTTCCATCGCTAACGAATTCCTTCGTTGTAGTAGAATACTGACGAGGATCCTTACCCCACTTCACACGTACCTCCTCGTGGCCGTAGTCAACGCTGTGAAATTGTGTAAAACATTGTTAGTAAATATCCGCGACATAACCTGGAATCTGTCCTAAACCATATACGTACCGGAAAATGCGTGGCCATTGTGGCCACGGATTGTCCTGTGCACGTTTTTCCGACGGAATGGGCAAAATCTCAAATGTAGTAATCGATTTCGCTCCCTGGCGCAGCGACGTTGCGATACAATCGCAGCCAGTATCACCGCCACCAATCACGATCACATCCTTGCCCTCGGCCGAAATCCATTCCGGACGTGAACCGTTCAGCTTCTGCTGGCTCGCTTGCAGGAACTCCATTGCAAAGTGGATGCCCTTCAGATCGCGGTTCGGTAAGTTCAAATCACGGGGCCATGTTGCACCGGTCGTAAACAGTACCGCGTCATACTCCTGCTCTAGCTGCGAACCCATTACATCACGACCGATGTGCACGTTGCAACGGAACTCAATGCCTTCCGCCACCATCAAATCCAGACGGCGCTGTACCACCTCCTTCGACAGCTTCATGGTGGGAATACCGTACTGCAGCAGACCGCCGGGACGATCGTTGCGCTCGAACACCGTTACCTGGTGACCGGCCTTATTCAGCTGCTGGGCAGCTGCCAAACCAGCCGGACCAGATCCAACGATGGCGACACGTTTGCCGGTACGCATGCGTGGCACCTGGGGTGTTATCCAACCCTGCTCGAACGCATGATCGATGATCGCACACTCGATGTTCTTGATGGTAACAGCCGGTTCCGAGATGCCGAGCACACAAGCACCCTCACACGGCGCCGGACAGACACGGCCAGTAAACTCGGGGAAATTGTTCGTCTGCAGCAGCTGATTGATTGCCTCGCGCCAATTTCCATTGAAAACGAGATCGTTCCATTTCGGAATGATGTTTCCGAGCGGGCAGCCGTGCGAGTTCGATTGGCAGAATGGTACGCCACATTCCATACAACGGGCCGCCTGCACCTTCAGGTTGGAACGCACGTGCGGGAAATTGAATACCTCCTTCCAGTCCTGCTGCCGTTCGGCAGCGTTACGATAGACGGTTGTTTCACGCTTGTACTTGATGAATCCACGCGTTTTGTCCAGCACCTGATCGAGCTTCTTCTTCGCCAGCTGTCCATCCTGAATCGATTCTTCGATATCCTTCACCTGCGGTTCCTTTGAATGTCCGTTGGCTGTGATCGCCTTCACTACTGTCTTCTCCTTCAGTGCCTTCAATGCCTTCTGGTACTCGTACGGGAATACCTTTACAAATTGCTGACATGGTTCGGGCCACTTCGAAAGCAGCTCCTTGGCTACCTCGGAACCGGTTTCGTTAACAAACTCTTGCAGCAGATCCTTGACCGTCTGACGATCTTCGTCAAGCTCCAGTCCCAGCAGTTCCACCATGCCTGGATTAACCTTCGAACGGAACGTTCCGTCGACATCGAGTACGTACGCGATACCACCCGACATACCGGCAGCAAAGTTGCGTCCGGTTAGTCCCAAAATGACAACCATGCCACCCGTCATGTACTCGCAACCATGATCACCAACACCCTCTACAACGGCCGTAACGCCGGAGTTGCGCACACAGAACCGTTCAGCTGCAATACCACGGAAGAAGGCACGGCCTGAGGTGGCACCGTACAGGCACACGTTGCCCACGATCACGTTCAAGTGTGACTCGAATGTGGTGCCCTCTGGTGGACGAATGACAATCGTACCTCCGGACAGACTTTTACCGACGTAATCGTTTGAATCGCCATGCAGGATCATCTTGACACCTTTCACCAGGAACGCACCGAAGCTCTGGCCGGCCGAACCGGTCAAGTTGATGTTAATCGAGCGTCCATCCGGTAGACCCTCATCGCCATAGCGTCGAGCAATCTCATAGCTAAGGGTGCTCGAGAACGCACGCTCCTCGTTGTGGATTTTCATGTCGATCGTCTTATGCTGTTCGGTTCCCTCGATTACACCCATCGATTGCTTGATCAGCTCGTTATCGGCACGCTTCTCCAGCACAAAGTCCTGACGCAACGATCCACCCACGATGTTTGTACCAGGACGCAAGTCGAGTGCGCTCTTCAGTAGCATTTGCAGGTCCAGGAGTGATCCCTTGTACGACACCGTTTCACGCATCTTCAATAAATCGGTTCGACCAATGAGCTCTTGGAAACGGCGCAGACCCAGACCGGCCATGATTTCGCGAATCTCCTCCGCAAGCATGAAGAAGTAGTTGATCACATGTTCGGGCTTACCGGCAAACTTGGCACGTAGTACGGGATCCTGGGTGGCAATACCGACCGGGCACGTGTTAAGGTGACACTTGCGCATCATCGTACAGCCCATCACAATCAAGGGGGCAGTACTGAAGCCAAACTCGTCAGCACCGAGCAGAGCCGCCACGACAACATCGAAGCCCGTACGAAGCTGTCCGTCAGCCTGAACGACCACTCTGAAAATGTTTCCCAAAAAGGCAATCATTAGAAAAACCCACCACAATGCCTCACCCAACGGATCATTTAAGACTCTACTTTACCTCGAACGGAGATCATTCAGCACAAGCACCTGATGCGTTTCAGCTATTCCAAGCTCCCAGGGCAATCCGGCTGATTTGATACCGGTCCAGCTACTAGCACCAGTACCACCATCGTGGCCGGAGATGACGATATGCTCCGCCTTACCTTTAGCGACACCGGACGCAACCACACCAACTCCCACTTCCGATACGAGTTTCACGCTGATGCGTGCCTTCGGATTGGCACACTTCAGATCGAAAATCAGCTCGGCCAAATCCTCGATCGAATAAATGTCGTGATGGGGCGGGGGTGAAATTAAACCTACACCAGGTACCGAATGACGGGTGTCTGCAATTTCCTGCGACACCTTGTATCCGGGCAGCTCACCACCCTCGCCCGGCTTAGCACCCTGCGCCATCTTGATCTGCAGATCGTCAGCATTCGCGACGTACGCCGCCGTTACACCGAATCGACCGGAAGCGACCTGCTTGATGGCCGATCGGCGGTTATGCTGCGGTTCTTGATTCATGTAACGATCAGCATTCTCACCACCTTCGCCAGTGTTGCTCTTACCGCCGATACGATTCATCGAAATGGCCAAAGTGCTGTGCGCTTCGAGTGAGATACTGCCAAAACTCATCGCACCGGTGGCGAAGCGTTTAACGATCTCACTGGCAGGTTCTACCTCGGACAGTTCGACCCGCGGACGGCCCTTGACAAACTCCAGCTGACCACGCAGTGTACACAGCTGAACACTACGCATCGTCGTATCGCGGAAGGTTGCGTACGCACTCTTGTTCTCGTTGACAGCTGCCTCCTGCAGGGCCGCAATCGCACCTGGTTCATTGATATGACCCTCTCCACCAGCACGCCAGTGGAACTGACCAGGATTGCGCAGAATCTTTGTATCTGCATGGTTCGTTCCGTGCACCAGTTCATGCCGCTCGAGACCTTCACGTGCCAGTACCTCCAGTGAAACACCGCCAATGCGCGACTGCGTACCGCGGAAGCACAAATCAATCACGTCCGAGCCCATACCGACGGCTTCAAAGATTTGCGCTGCCTTGTACGATTGCAGCGTCGAGATACCCATCTTAGCCATCACCTTCAAGATACCGGTCTCAACAGCCGTTGCGTACGCACGGTAAATGGCATCATCCGTCAGTGCCGGATCCAGGACGCACTCGTCACGTAACGCTCCTGTCATCTCGAACACCAGGTAGGGACAGATTGCGTCGGCACCATACCCGAGCAGCACGCAGATATGGTGTACCTCGCGCGCCTCGCCCGTCTCCACAATCAGACCAACCTTCATGCGCTGGCGTGTCTCGATCAGATGGTGATGGACCGCACCGAGGGCAAGCAGCGACGAGATCGGTGCCCGTTCCGCGCTCGCATTACGATCCGATAGTACCAGCAGCTGGTAACCGTTCTGGGCGGCCGTGTATGCTTCGGCACAGACGCGTCGCAGCCCGTTTATGTAACCCGGTGGACCCTCGTTCGCTGGGAATGTAATATCGAGAACCTTAGTTTTCCATCCGCGATGCTGGTTCCGTTTCAGAACTTCAGCATCTGGAATGCTTAGGATCGGATTATCCAACCAGAGGCGATGTACCTGCGAGGGTGAGGCGACCAGTAGGTTTGCCTCCGGCCCGATTGGGCACTGCAGCGACATGATGATTTTTTCACTGCAATAATCAGAAACAGGAGACAAAACAGATTATTAGAAGGGAGATAAATTGAAAATCCCATCGTAATGATGTTTACCGGAATGGATCGATCGGTGGATTGGTGACCTGCGCAAACAACTGCTTGAAGTACTCGTACGGTAATGGTTGGAACGCAGACAAGCAGGCAAGCGGCGCATCGTTGCCCATGGAACCCAGCGCTTCCTTCTTGTTCTTGATCATCGGCAGTAGCAGCATATGGATTGTTTCCGTCGTGTAGCCATACAGCTGCAGCCGTGGATCCAAGATGCCCTTCTTTTCGGCAAGCTGAGAGTCGCCATTGGCGGTCGCAACGGTCGAACCATTCGTGATAACGCCAGCTGCTTGACGAATTTCTTCCATTGTGATCTGAAAGAATTGATTTGTCATTCGTTACACAATCGTATTTAATTGACCTAAGGTCCAAACGAAAATCAAATTAATACAATAAAAGCATCACACTAAACACAGCAAGAATTAAGAATCCTAGAAAGAAGTAGTCATTTAAAAACAAAGGGTTTAATAAATAGAACACACACTTTTTACATAAACATAGATCTACAAGCCAGATGATTAAAACGAACAAATGGTACAACATTTTAAACGATAAAATTACTTTCGATAGTTAAATACAAGCCCAACGCCTTGCCCATACTAGGGTACCACTGTTAATTTGAATGCCTTACATATGTTTTATTGCAAAAGAAAAGCGATGGACTCAAATTAACCAAGGAGTAACCGAAAACATAAGGCAGCAATCGGGATTTTAAAGCTTTACAAAAATAAAATAAAAATAAGCCTTTAAGAAGAAGCGAAGCATGAAATTAAGTAACCCGCAAAGCACACTCAAAATATCACGAAGGGCTGTTAAGAATTAACTTGAATCCACTTACCATCTGTAGTGTCATGATGTTGGTAGGAAGATGACGGGTGTTTAATTTTTCAGAATTGTGATCAATTTTCGTAATCGAGTTTGTTGTAGGGGCGTGCATTCATCGACAATCAAATGAGGGGGGGGGGGGGTGGTTGCAATATGTAGATTGTGTTGTGGAATGTGTTCCAATATTTGATGACATGAAATATTTGAGTTAATGTACCAGCACATGAACAAATGAGACGTCACAAAGAAGATACAAGTAAGTCACCGGTTATGGTCGATCGATAGGATGGACAAGTACAGTTTGTTGCGAGATGGAGAAGGATTATTTTCAAATTGCCGAATGCAAAGCGAACGAGGAAAAGAGAAAAAGAGAAAAGAAAATAATGTTTTAAAGATTAGTAATAGTGCCGGATTTTTCGAAACCAAGTACACATTTTATATAACTACTTGAGAATTACTGCGATTAGTATTCTCCAAGGAACAGATCCAGTGCTTAGTATTACTGACAATGAGTTAGTAGATGCGAATTATGACTACACGATTTTGGATATGACAATGATAATACTGCGACATATGATTCAAAACAGCAACAATATAGTGAATGAAAACGATAAAAGATAGTGTCTCAAGAACTAAATAGATGAGCTCAAACATTCTATTCCGGGTTCTTCCTTCTAATTGGTATGTCGATGCATTCAATTGAAAATGTACAACTGCTTTATTAATATATCCTGCAAGTTGTTCATCCATTTACCCTCAATGGTCTTACCATACAAGCGCTGCAAAAAAAAAAACAAAATCTGAAACGAAACACTGGCCACACAATTTATCCTTACCTGTTCCTTCAGCCATTCGCTATGCGGACGCGATTTGGCAATTTCCGACTTCAGCTCGATGTCCTGGATCAGCGATTTTTGCTCCGTGTCCACCAGCAGCATACGACCCGGCTTCAAACGGCTCTATATATTTAACGATGGATGCGCATTTTCACACGGATTCACACCGAAATTCGACCAATAAACGACGTTTCGTCCAAATTTACACACCACCGGACCAAACGAACGGACGGTAAATGCGTTCAAAACAAATTTGTTCGAATTTGATGCAAACGTTCGATTGTGTTCAATTATTTTCAATTAAAATTTAACAAACGTATGATTTGCGTTACATTCAAACACCGTTACCGTCAGTTGCCGTCGTGGACCATCGATGTGCAATGCGCGTGGAATTGAGCAGTAAGTAGGATATATAGAGAAGAGTCGTTTGCGGTGCGATTTTACAGGGAAAAGAATAGGGAAACATTGGAATGATTAGAATAGTTGTTGACTAGTTTTGAAACATTAATTGTTGTCATATCGGAACGCAACGGAAGCGCAGAGTATTGCCTTTTGCATGATGATGATCCTGACTAGAGTGTTTTGAATTGAAATGGGTTGCTGCCTAGGAGCGTGATGGCATTAGGGACACGCGCAATCTCTTTTTTGTGACTGGCTCTTTTTCGCGATTTTCTTTTCTTTTCTTCCTACAGTAGTGTTACTATGTGAGTGGGTGTGTGTATGTGTGGTTGTTTTTATGCGAATGTATGCGCGCAACAGACGGTACGAAGATGAAGGACGAAAACACGATCGTGATTCCGATTGACTGTCGTAACTTGGTTAACTTGAATAATAAGAAGAAGAGAAAAAACATACAAGACTAGAAATGAAAATGCCTTAAGAGCTACGGGTGAGAAGCATTACCGCTCACTTGTCCCGGGATATTCCCAACGATTTACGGGAGGAAGGCTTGGAATCCAACCGGTACCACCAGGGAACAGAGACGTGCGCGAGCCCAGCCACACATACATCCACCCCGTATTCCACACACACAAATAGTTTGCAGTGCAGCATTATGTCAGTTTGTCGGACGTCTTCTAAATGCACTTTTTTCTCTTCTGAGCTATCGTATAGCTTGCTTCAAACGTCCTTTTTTGTAGACAACGCTGTGCCTAAGGTACGTCGCGTTTTTTTTTCTTGTAAAATTATCATTTTCCATTCTTTTTCTATTTCGAACGCCAATTGCCACTTTTTTACAACCACTCTTGCATGCAGTTCTTGCACATTGGGCTTGCTCTTGTGCTCGCTCAACACACGTCGGTGAAAACACGTTGGTGAAGGTGTGTGTGATGATCGACAACGATCGATGAATGAATGAATCGATGGTCTTCTTGAAACTATCTCTCAGTTCTGGTCAGTTGTTGCATCCCTCGTAAAACTAGCCGACCTCATCATTCAACTGGGTTCTTCGCACAGTTTCGGTTGCTTCAATTGGTATGGTACGACAGTTTGGCGTGTGTGTGGAGGTGGTGGTGGTGATGATGATGGTGGAGGCATTAATCGATTTGTTTTTATGAGAGCATGTTTTAAACGAATCTACAAAAAGAAAAACCGCATAAGTACACAATGATTCTACCTTTAGCGTAACGTCTTTGGGATCTACGTCGTAAACGCCGACTTCCGAGGCCATGATGAGCAGGTTGTCCCGGGTCACGTAAAAGCGGGACGGACGCAGCCCATTACGATCGAGGATGGCACCGATGTAGCGCCCGTCGGTGAACGAAATCAATGCGGGACCGTCCCACGGTTCCATCACACATGCGGACCAATGGTAGAAGTCACGCTTTTCCTGCGACATGGTGCGGTCGTTCTGCCATGCTTCCGGTACCATCGTCATGACGGCCTGGTAAAAAAAGAAAAAATAGTAATTCCTCGTAATCGTCCTTTCACTTCACCCGTCCTTAGCTTACCTCCGGAAGCGACCGATTTCCGACTTGAGACAAAAACTCCAGAACGCAATCACACGAACCGGAATCGGACAGGTTCGGTTCGACAACCGGATAGAGCTTCTTCAGCTCATCTCCGTACTGCTCGCTCTTCATGACACCTTCGCGAGCCTTCATAAGGTTCACGTTACCACGGAGCGTGTTGATTTCACCATTATGAGCCAATACACGCAGTGGATGAGCTCGCTCCCAGGACGGGAACGTGTTGGTACTGAAGCGCGTGTGCACCAGCGCGAGATAGGTGAGGAAGTCTGGATTCTTCAAGTCCAGATAGTACTCCCACAGCTGGTCGGATGTAAACAGACCTTTGTACACGATCGTTTTAGGTGTCAGTGAGCAGATGTAGAACCGACGGCCCGGACGTTGTAGCTCGTGCGTAGCACGCTTACGCAAAATGAATACCTACAAGGTAAGATGTACAAGGAACATGTATAAGAAAAGATTGTTGCCGAATCTTATAGATGGTTTTAGTTCAACATACCTGTCGCTTAAATGTTTCCTCGTCAACGTCAGCAGTTACAAACACCTGGCGAGACAGAGGTTCACTCTTGCGGGCGACAGCACCAACGGCCTCATGGTTGGTGGGAACACTGCGCCAGTAGATCACCTGAATTCCGAGGCTTTCAGCCAAAGAATTAAACTCCTTTTCGGCTTCCTCGTGCGACGTCTTGTCCAGATAGAAGATGCCCGTTGCGTAGCGTCCCAGTGGAGGCAGCTCGATGCCATGGGAAGCCCTACAGAAAAATGTAACGTGAGACTATTAATAAACACTTCAATTTTCAAGAAAACACATAATGGGACATGTTCAATGTAACCTCTATCGACATTCTTTGCCGGGGATTTCGGTTTACTGTTATATGTATAACAGATTCACTGTTCAACTGTATCATACGTGAAGTAAAACAAGGTATTCATCAAACATCTTTTGGATTTCAATTTTCAAAACTAGGTTTACCGTATCAGTTATTATTACAGATTCTGATTTTACTCAATTCGATTAAAGTATAGTATCTTCAAACAAACAAATTAGACAAGAGCTGTTCATTCATGGCTTTGCCTTTAACAATAGCTCTACTCCACGGGGAATCAATAAAATCAATTGAAAACATGGCGCTACTGACGTCGTAAACTTAACTGCGATTAAAGTCTGGATCAAGTGCAGTCGTTCTCTCTGGGGCAAGCTTGCATCATATAGCTATTATCTTCCCGTATTTAAGTTTGTTATTGATCTGTAGTATTTACAGAAGCATCATCATCACATCACACATCCGAGACAGAATGAAAGCATAACAATTGACGCAAATGATCATCCTCTTTCTCTCTGTTGTACGTTGTAGTAGTTTGTCTAATCCTATCTGTGTTGCACAAATCACTGAAACTATTGGACCAGTACGTGAAAGGAAACCAAATGCATGTATGTCGTCGTCACTCTGATCCGTAATCTCCTGATGTCACGTTAATATAATACATTTCTGAGAGGCTTTTTGCTTTACACAGCACGTCCCACAACAGCTTAGGAGCTGCCATTTCGAAAAATTTCATTACTTTATCTTTTCTTAGTTTGCGCACGAAGCTGATGGATGTGTTACTCTGGATTAACACAATGGATTTTTCGCAGCACAGATTTTGGAGACTAGGTTTCTGGTAAAATGGACTATATTGGAATTTTTTCACCGGAATTCCATACGCTGCATTTTTATGAATCAACTTGACTGATCTTCGACCGTTGTTTCACCTGTCACTGATAATCTTTCACCCTATTGTGACTGGTTCAAAAATTATAAAAAAAAAAAACGCGTCACAATTCACGCGTTCGCTATCAAGCTGACAAGGTGGGGACCGTCACCAGTTCTAGGCGGTTACTGTGGCATTTCATTGAATTTCTGCCAGTGCTTCTCTCTTATCATAATCGTTTCTTACGACATAGCGTTGGTCATTTCTTTTTTTGTTACACACTCTCTCCCTCCAAAAAAAAAAACCCTTTGTGTTCTTTCGTTCACGCCTTGGACGCGTGAACTTGAATCTGGATTCGTTAGATTCGTGTTAAGAAATTTAATGTTATTACATGCCTCCACCCCGCAGCATCTTCCGCGTGATCACAGTTCAAGAATGATTCACTCGTTCTATACGAATGATAGATTAGTTTTAGCCTGACAATCTTGCACTACTGACGGAAGATTGGGATCAGGAAAGAAAAAGTACCGTGAAGGTTTCGTCGCTTTAGTCTCTCGTGATCGATTCGTTATCGAGTGAAGATCATTATCACTATTATCAGGCGCTACCGTCCAGTCGCTCTAAACGACACACAACAAGTAGCTTGCCTTCGCTATCGATAGTCTGGGCGACATTGAAATGACCTTACGCCACATGCCTGTAACACCATTCCGATCTGGGCGTATAGACCGAGTGTTCGCGCGGCGGTACCGAGTACCTTTGATGGAGAAAATAATAATGAACCGACAGTTTTGCATACCTTTCTGCCAAAACAAACGCAGCTTGAGGTCCCTCTTCCTCTTGTTGAAAAGCGGAGCAGCTATGATGCTAATGAACGGCAAAAGCAAAGCAGAGGAGAGCGTTGTTTCAAGTAATTGTCACCTTATTGTTGACGTAGTAAACCGGCGCAGTTTCTGCATAGTAGAATGGCAAGCGCACGAGACGTGCTGCCAATTAACGATTGGTTGTGAAATCGCGTACGTCAGAATAATAATGTATGACGAAGCCAAGGAATTTCGTACATAAAAATCGGTTAACTATTTTCAGCTTTTGTTATTACTCAACAGACAAGCGACCGAATTGCAAACAACGCATATTCCAGCAGAGCCTAGGTTGCTTATTATGTTGTTGTGAACAAAAGAGTTCGACATTACGTCAAGTACAACTGCCGAGCGCAAAACCAAAATGTAATAGCAAAAAAAATCAACCCAGAATAAAGACTTGCTTTGTTTGTCATCAAGTTCCTCCGCATTATTTTCATCTTCTTTTGCTGCATTTTCGAGAACGAATGGGTGGTCATCAAAACTCGTTGGCCCAAAATTTAAAATGTTGTGACATTTAAGAGCTAACACGTCATCAGCGAGCTAACGACCCCATATCCTTGACGATGGACGCGACAGAGTACTTATCTGGGAAGAAGTGCTAAAAACGTACAAGAAACAATTACGACACCATGTCTTGATATACATAAACAAGAGTTGTTTTGAAACCAATCCGCCCACGTACTGTTAAGGGTAATCATGGTCTAGCTTTTTTTTTTTTTTCTTGCAAAGACTTAAAAGCGTAAAATGCATTTGTTACCTGGCTGTAAAGTAATTTAGATACATGTTGTACCGGTGGCGCATCTAACCACGTGCATTTCAACTGGCATATACTATTGCCGCGCAAAATCACAGCTTCACAGGCGCAGCGCAAGCAGGCGCGATCATCATTTGCATTCTTGATATGCTTTCTCGTTCTTTAGATTTAACTGAGCCGAGAACTTCGTGTCGACTGTGAAACGAACGATAAGAAATAAACCCCCACCGGTGGTCGCTGTAATAGAGATTCGGCTTTGAGCGACACCGAGAGAGCAATAACAATAAAAAACTGCGACATCGGGAAGACGCAAATGCGCGATCACGCGCTGCGTGCGTGATTCTGATTGCCGCACTCGCCGGCTTTCCGGCCTGCTTCGCCTACAGACAGCCCGCAACCCCGCCCGTGCATTCATAAAACCGGTGGGAGGCATTTCGTCACAGACGCGCCACTGCCGGTCTATGTCCTCCTAGGTGTGTGTTAGAACAAATGCGAAAAAATGATGTGAACGTGCGTTTTTTTTTTCAAGAGTACTGGTTTTATTGGTTTATTCACTTCACACAACGTCGCAAGCGTATTAGTTTTCTAAAGATTTTGTATATGCGAAAGTGATTACAGTATGACCATCACAAAGTTACTTAACAGATGCCGTCTTTTCCTACTTCCTTACTTCTCTGTCCATTTCTACACCCGTCCGGGGCTAGGAAAACACAGACGCTCCCCTTTCTATTAGACCAACCTGACCAACAGTTTAAAAAACGGATTATATATTTTTGTTACAATTGTTGCGCTGTTTGACCTTGCCGATGAAAGGTTTCCCAGCAACTTTATGTCAATAACACATAGTTCCAAACAAATTTCCCAGTCCCTTTCAAAGTGCAGGTTCCACACCATACGGTTTTTGTAAATAACCTCGTACGAGGCCAGAAAAGTAATATTACACAGACACACACATACCCCAATAAAGTGTTTGGGAGCTAGCGGAAGAACGGCAGCAATCGTGCAGTTATTTATTCAAAACACGCGAGCAAAAAGTTGAAAATAACAACAACACTATACCATTAAATCCATCAGCTAGAAATCTAGAGTTAAAAGAAAAATACTTCCACTCAAATCGGTGTACCACAGTGGCGCAAAAGCAATGGCTTGGGAAAACACAACAATTTTCTTACGTCTTGCTCATTCCCCCCCCCCCCCACCGCCCAAGAAAAATTTGCTGCTTTTGGATGGTCAAAGCGATAATATCGCAAACTTTTAGAGGGAAAAAGGAAATTAAAATTAAAATATTTGGCCTGT
>KB684947.1:0-15018 GCA_000349165.1 Anopheles christyi
TTTTCAGTGCAGTCGGAAAGCCGATTGAATATTGAATGCACAGCCTTGTTTATGTGTACGTTTTATGTGTTTTGTGTGTGTGTTTTAGTCTTCAAAAATTGCTCACTAACTGGCAATTTCCACAAAATCCTCATCGAAATGGCTTTTAAATTGTACACTTGAAGTAAAACTATAAAACTACGTTCTTCTACGCATACGTAAAACGCCGAGATGTATGCAACAAGCATTTCAAAACTTCGGTTTTGTGACGTTATGTTTGGATGTTTTATTTTCATTTTTATGCAACATTTCAGACACATTTGTGTCTAATCGCGAGCAAACATTATTTCGCGGTTGCTTGTTACCCTTCCAATGGCAACACTTGAACAATCCGATAACAGCATGTCAACAGACATGCCATCTTGTTTACAGCGCCCATTAGAGAAATAGAAAAAAAAAAACGCCCGCGAAACAGCCCCCAAACATCGGTCACCTTTTGGTAATCAACCCTATTTGTCTGCATATTGTTCCCTCAAATTTGTCTGATTGTCACAAATGGCAACTCATTCCAACAAAGAGACACAAAAAACCCGGGCAAAAGTGCCCAACGACGTTTTTATTTTGTCAGGCACCCAGTAGCTAACCTGTTCTGGAATGTAGGTTTACATGCATTACTCACGCTTGTATATTTTTTGTATGTCAATCGACGCAATGTACGAGGGCATGATTGGTTTTGTTGTACACCTCACACTGGCACCCGCGCTTTTACACAGCTAAAATGTGTTCCCTTTTTACATTAACTTAAATATGAAAATAATGGACCCCGCTAGGACGGCGATGAGCAATTTTATTGTTGTTTTGCGGTGCGGTGAGTAGAGCAGATACAAAACAACTTGCCCGTTTCGTCAAATCGATTCTAATTTGTGTTTATCGTGACTCACGTTTAAGGCAAGCTGATGTCTGCGCGCGCACCTAGAACTTACAACTATGTGTGTGAATCATCATGCCCGGAAACCAAATTCAAGGCTATATTTCCTACACTTGATAGCGGCCTGGGAACGACGGCACGATATGAAGATATGAAGGTGAAAAAATTCGTTCGTAGTATTTTAAATTGTCATACTTTGCAGTTTACGAAAATTATCTTTTAATGCCACATTTCAAGTGCACAAGTGATTTGTTGCACAGGACAGTACAACTTGAACGAAACAACAAAAACCATTCCTTCCCAGTTAGAAACCGTCCATTTCTTCATTCGTTTAATCGGCCTACCAATTGCTCACTATCGTCCACTGATGTGAAACCTATCGTTGCAAGATGCAATCGTAACAGAAAAAAGAGCTTTGTAGAATATAGCCACTTGCTCAAGCGCGCACGTGGTGTGAGCACTTATCGTAGGCACGTTGCCAATCTCACACACAAAAAGAAACTCTAGAAAAAGCGATAGATTGGCCCGTCTATGTGTAGCAGCGATCGGAGTATGGCCGATACCGTTGTGCATTGAGCAGCGAGAGCATCCAACAACAACGGCTGTCGCGTTTCAGATCGAACCAATATCGACCGGAGGTGCACACAAAATCGCATCGAACCGTACACGACAGTGGCAGAGGGGAGGACCGGCCAACCACCAATTATCGCCTTACACCAGCTCATTTCGTAATTAGTCGAGACCGCTTAGGCAAACCCAGTGCCCCGCATAAGATGGCAGTGTCCAGTCACACACCACGGGCAGCCAAACTGGTGGGAAATAAAGGCTGGCGTGCTTGGCACACCGTTGGTTGTAAAATTACATATTTTCTTCGCGACAGTGCCACATTACCACATTGCCATGAGACTGTGAATGAAAGCATTGGAAATAGTATTTCAGCAAAAGCACTTTTCTTCTGCTGCTGAAACAACAATTGCTACGTGTTGCAAGTATTAAGTGATTACACATGGACAGGTTGAATGAAAAGGTTTTTTTTTCTTGATGTAACACTATCTGTAATATAAGTATTAAACTTAAAATGTATAGTAACATTTAACCGCCACAGTCTAAAATGGTCAGCAAATATTAGTCAACATCGGGGAATTCCCTAAAAGGTGAACCATAAACAACAACCGGCTCAACATTTTACGCCCGAAACGTAGTAAACAGATATTCATCGTATTATGCCGAACAAATAGCACAAGCAGCACAGTGCATTAGCGAAATATCGGCAACGAACGAAAGCACTGAACAATGCGAACAAAAATATCTTCAACAAACCGATCCCTTTCGACATTCCACAGCAGAAAACCCGAAACTGCCGGAGACGGAACACAACAAGCAAAGTAAACATCCACAAAAGCATGACGGGTTGTTTTGGAAGAAAAAAAAAACGGGTTTTTACGCAAACTTTTCAGCAAATGGTCCCGATGAATGTTAGCCATTGTGATCTTCCGGAAAGCCAATTTACTAGGAAAAGACATATACCATGTGCAAGCAGTTTTACACCAAAAACAAAGACATCTTCAAAATTTGGTGAATAGTATGACCAGCTTCTAGGGACTAGGGGACTGGTGTTTAGTTTAATAAAAACACTCGTTTAGTTAATTGCCTTACAAGTGCAGCAAAAAACAGTAAAAACATATTTCATTTTTATGTGTCTTGAATAACCTCAAGCTAGGTAACGACGAATTTCATTCCTCCAAGACTTCTCTCGACATATCGCAAACCATCACTATCGTTCACTAACCTTGCCGGCAGATAATGGTATTATTAATGATTTGCTTTGATTGGGCAACACAACAGGCCGCGAAGAGAGGCAGGAATGTCGTATCGGGAGGATCGGGAAACCGCACACTACATCAGCCAGCCAGGCGGCCCAACCACGGCGGGTTGCATAGATCAATTGAATTTGTTTCAATTAAAATGGCGCAACCTCACAGTCTTCGCATTACGGTGGGCACTATTATGACAATCAGTGCTATTTGACGCGATTGAATTGACTCTCCATGTTGTGGAGCGTGAGAAGCACATACATGTACGATCGCACACTAACTAAGCACACTACGAAAGCTGCGATGGCGGGGAAAGTGATGGTGTAGCGCTACCCGAACACTACTACCACATGCGCCATGATGACATTTTGACTTTACAAAATTCAGCCTCCCCGCTGATAATGGAAGTAAAATAGGTGTTGTTTCTGGCTGGTTCGAGGTTCACTTTTTGGTCCATTGCACCGTGTTGTGAAATTGTGCTACGCCTTACAGTGTTGACCTTGAACGCATACACATACACATACACAACAAAGTTGACTCTACAGATGATGTGTTCTGGATTAAAGTCCGTGCGGTGCTTATCTGCAAAACAGCAATGAAGGAGAGCTTTTTTCTTGATGGTTCCATTTTTTCAGCTTCTTCTTACCACTTCTACGTGGAAATAGGGATATTCAAAACAATATATTCATAACAATGAATTATTCAACCAGCCGTTCATTCACCTTCCACTTTGCAAGGCGAACACTACGAAGCACGATTCCATTCTATCGCAGAGAAACTCATCGATCAAAACCTGATCTGTCTGATCAGTTTCATCTTCACTTTCCAGTGTTTTGGTTAGACTTTGCGCATCGTTCACCGTCCTGTTTATTCTTCGCCTTAAGCTTCGTCAAGAGCTTAAAGTGAAGGCTTTAGTTTTTTTCTTCTTTTAAATAAAATATTCATACAACCTTAAGTGGGACGCCAAACGCTTTTTGCCTTGCCCACACATTGCAAAAAAAAAAAAAACGTAATCCTACGAGTGATCCGTAGATCGGCTCACAAACCGTACGGGTAAACATGTAATCATTATTCATGCAATTTCATGCAAACATTCGGTTACCAGACATTGCGTATTCAGAAACGCGTATCCGCAGTATTGAACCTCTCCAGTCGAGCGTCGCGTACCGAACGTCACCGAGATGGTTTAGTTCGACCATGTACGGCCATTTACGATCGGCATCGGAATATCAATCGCCACCCAGTGTCCCAGTTTTGTCGGTGTCACATTTTTGGGGCCAACAAACGGTCATTGCCAAATGCTGCTGCTCTTAGAATCCATATGATGAACGTTGGTGATGTTGTTGTTGTTGTTGTTGTACACATACCTGAAAGAAAAGGCGAGAGGAAAGGACAAAAAAATGCGTTTAGTGTCATGCGCACATTATACCACTTTCGATTGGTGAACGCTCAGTGTACTATTACTTTGAAGGATCCGGTCTGCTCAAGGAGAAAGAACATCTGTAAATTACACTTTCTAATCGATCGAAGGTGAAGCGCAGTACTGTTGGATGCGCAGTTTCACTCTTAATTGACCCTTGAGATGACCCTAGAACGCTCGTCAAAGCGCCATTGAACCGAATGTAGAAAATAATAGGCTCCAGCTTTATGTGGCATAACGTCAAGAGAGAGTGAGAAAAAACAACGAAATCAACCATATTTTCAGGCACCTAAGTCACAAGTCCAAGGATACACTCCCACACACGCTAGACAGCACTGCTGGAGATGAGTCTTTTATGTTTTGGCCTTGGAGCAACTTCATTCACAAGTTCTCCCTCGTTCGGCTGCCTCGTGCGCATAAAGTGAAGGCTTTAGTTTCTTCTTCTTAATGTCAATGTCGGCCAAATGTGCTGGGCCAATGTTTTGAGACGCCAGTGTGTCTTGACCTCACGAAACGATCATTCATCGCAAAAAACCAAACCAACCTACACTGCATTCGATGATCTTGGTGCTACGAATGCTTCCTGGTGCTAAAAATAAAATTCCAAAATACTACACTTTCACGCCCGTGCTAAACAGCGGCCTATTCCTATTCCACATGCAGCATGAACACCTGGTAAGGTAAGGGCATAAGCGTTTAATAAAAATTCCTCCACAGCGATCCAAAACATACCAATTCCAGACACGGGCCGACCAACAAACAGGTGTCGCGCAAAAACTAAGCGGCGTGCCAGTAGCATAGCCCCTGACACGATCGATACTATCGGTATCCACGCTGAACCAGCCGTCCCGTGAGCGTTGGAGCGATCCCGTGCGCCGGATCCTGACTAGATTCTCGATCAAGATTAATCGAGGTCAGGCACGGAGAGTCGATCAGCAATTGGGTTGCATAATGCATGACCGCGCTTACGGCATCATGGTAGCTAGTAGTCTGGTAGCTTCCCTAATGCCTAGACAGAGGTCGCAGTCGGTGGCGACTCGATAGGTGCGCTCGTGTTCCACCGAGAACGGTGGCCCATGACGTACGTACTTCCAGCTGGATAATGACTCATTTAACTAGCGTACTGCATGTGACTTAATCTGGAACTGTATCTCAATGAGGTCGCACATTAAGTGGCACGAAGTGGACGTCTAATCAGAGCGAGTAATAATAGATTGCATTAATTAAACTCACACCGTACCGAGTGATCACGCATTGGAACTGAAAATATGACACAGCAAATATACTTTGTGTGGCTGTGGTTTATTGGATGATCTTGTTTCAAATGAAATGTATTATTCATCATAAGTCAGGATTAATTTTTAAAATAAAAAAATCCGAGTCAAAAATGAAATTGCC
The DNA here is from genome assembly GCA_000349165.1 of Anopheles christyi. Lineage (NCBI taxonomy): Eukaryota > Metazoa > Arthropoda > Insecta > Diptera > Culicidae > Anopheles > Anopheles christyi. The sequence goes on from KB684947.1 coordinate 5,540, forward strand.
TGCTTGAGCTTCTTAAGATCACATAAATATAGTTTTCATATCATTCACCCTCATTCTGGGGATTTTCCCAATCTTGGGTATCTATAACTACCTCAGTGTCTCGCAAGCACTCTATACCATACCGCTTTATCGGCCGCATTTTAACAACTAGTCTCCAAAGCATCAGTGAAACCTGTTGTACCAATGTGGTCCTCCAAGAGGCACAAAGAAACAGGCAGCCTCCTCGTTTGGGTCTTTCCTAAGGCATCAAACTCGGAACGAAACCTGATTTCTTCCTTGCTCTAGTTACCACAATGACTAGCCGTGTAGCCTAGCAACAGCAGATATAACAACAGCAAATAGCCCCATATCGTATCACCCAGAACTGGTCCCAACAAGTCCCACAAGATGCAGCAATGGATGTCGGCACAACGTCCCCATCTTCGTGCGGGTGCTGAGTTCTTCCTGCATCTCGCTATTATATGCTCACCAGCGTCACAAAAGTGAAAGGCTGGTAAGGATACGCCGTTAGGAGCACGGTGACACAAGCCTATCGAAGTTAGTCACTGCAGTGTCGTCCCGGGCTCGTTAGCAAAAGCCTGGTGAAGGTTCGCCACTAGACTGCTACACCTGCTGACCTCAAGGTAATCCAGCTTCATTCGATCGATACGTTGCGACCCCTGCACTCGACTCGTTTCCCGCGCTGGACCGACCCTTCACCGTCCAACATTTCGTCACCCGACCCACTGACGTCACTATTAAATTGCCCACATAGTTACTGTAACTGCTGCCAGGTTTCTTATGGCAAAGGGCGGAAATCGTCTATCGATAGTTCATTAGCCACTGTGCGCACCAGTACTACGTACGCACACGCTCGTTTCGCAAACGGAAGTGGCTTTGCCTGTGATGGTTTAATTCATCCGCGATTGTGGTCGATGGATTCATTGTCGGCTGGAAACAGAACCGTACCGCTAACGTATCACGAGATTTCAACGTGCCCGATCAGTTTATCAGCCCTGTTTCATGCGCTCATTTCCATACGCTGCCCGGTGACGGAAATGTTTGCATCCAATGCACCCTGCTCGAGTCAACAAACTGCAACGAGAGCTGTAATTTGTTTGTTTGTCACTCACCAGGCAGTGCACGAGAACGAGTACGTGGAAGTGTGGGGCGTTTCCAAAATTTACATACCACTTTTGCACTAAACTAAAGCGGTGCTACTAAACCTGCATCACTGCTAGTCCAACACATTGCGCACTGCTTGGAGCCCAGGGTTGTTGGCTCGTGTTTTGCGCCAATTGAGTTCAACAGCACAGTGAGTGAGAGAATATATTAGCATACGTGCTTGGTAATAATGAATTTTAAAAAGTAATATGAATCAGTCACAGTTTAAAAACAGTTTTGTTTAAGCCGTGGTTGAGAAAGTACTTAGATCTGAATGTGCTATTTACGGCAACGTTTTTGACAACTTTTTGTTCATTTTATGTTTCACAAACACCAATCACATCAGTCACGCGGCAAAACAGCTGTAACAAATCCACCTGCAAATGCGACTAGTCCAGTGACCTCGTTCTGGGGGGTGCGTAGGTTGTACTTTTACTCCATTAGTTAATTACTATAGCCACCCTTGACAGTGAGTCTCCCTCCCCGAAGGCTTTTGAACTATTGCGCAATTTAACAGCTTAACTTTTTATGTCTCTTGGTTTGTCGTCGCAACGTAAAAGGGGCTCGTCTTTGGCGTCCGACTTATTGTTGTTGTTAGTGGGAAGTTGAAGCCTTCACAATTCGCAAGAACATTTATAATAATGAGGTTAATCCAATTAGCATAGGAAGTTATGTGACTTGTATGTGACGTAATATTCGCAGCCAAATATGTTGCTGCTCTTTTTTTGTTAGCGACGTCACATTGACGATGATGTCGCAGCGCAAAACCAAAAGGGCGACAAGAATGTTCCTATAAAGGAATCACTGACCTAACCGAACACTGAACCACCGCTCCAACCATAAGAGTTTAGCAAGCTTGCGATAACTGAAACCGCCATTTAAAAACATCGATTCACATTTCCAGCCTCACGCTTACGCTTACCGAATGTTGCACCGATCATGGCAATCGTGTCAACGACTTCTGTAACCTGCTCGCACGTACTTAAACGGAAACTGCGCACACAGCGTTAGATGACCGTAATGGTTTGCAACGTTTATGTTGCACCGAATCCTACCGAGGGTTTTAATTAGAAGCCCAGAACACCAAACACTTCACAGCCACCGTTTGCTGACCGATCTCATGACAAGAAGTGGGCAGGGGTTTTTTCTTCACAAATTTAATAGCCTACGTATACTCTAGACTGCGTAGCTGCTACCCAACTGGCATGAGCTATTCAGTGTCAGTTCGTCGGCCTGTGCACCTTCAATAAGGTGGTTTGCTCAAGTATAGAGTCAGTTAGACAAGCTACAAGGCTTGCTCCTAAAGCTGCTGCGCTGCTCCCTTCCAGCTACCGAGTCTGCTTACAAAAACACAATAAAATGTTCATCTTCCTTTCAGTCAATCGGTTACTTAATTGATTGAAATCATCGTCCGAAAAAAGCATCCACACACCAGGGCCTTGACATCTTTTCGCATCTAAACGCTAGCGACACTGGAGCAAAGAGCAAAACCATTTTGGGGACCTTCGATAAAAGCATCCCAAAATGAGATAGAGTAAAGGTCAGCGGAAATGTGCAGTCTCGCGAGCACAAACGGACACCCATCATGAGAGGGTTTCTCAATAGCTCAATTATAAGATGCTATATAGAGCCTTGCCTGGGGTTGATGCAGATAGCTAGATGTTTGAATTCGTGGTGGCAGGGTTGTTGGCAATATTACATGGTAGGGTTAGGATGTTTTGAAGATGTGTTAGCATTGCCTAAACTGACCTGAAATTGAGAAAAACCTGCGACAAAACAGGTCTCATTGCTGCATTAACAAAATTTCAAAAGGTTTTGTTAAACCGCAAATTGAAACTTATCATAAAAATAGCGAATAAAGTTTGAGCAATTGCTTATACTGGAATTTCTTTGGCAGGTTTTTTAAAAAACTCTTTTTACTTATAAACTTTAACCTAACATGGCCATTCTTTCTGAATTAAAAAAAACTTAAAAACTTATTTTAAACTCTATTCTAAAAAACTATTTTAATTTTTGAGACTATGCGACTAACTACATTAATTACATTCATACAACTTGTATACTTAACGCACTTGACTGATTATTCGATAAATGAAAAACAAATCTAACAATAATTCAGCATACTCTCATCAAAGCTGTTCTTAAGCGAATGTCACTAGTGCTATAAAACAACAGCTATTCAAACACATTGCGCACATCAAACAAGCTATGAATGTTCAAGTAACCTTCCTTTGCGCTAGAAAACGGTAGAAAATAATGTCCGCCGTCAGATGTTAAATACCACGCAAACTTTAACAACACATCACGTTACAAACGCTCACTTCTTCGTATGATTGGATCATTCTGAAAGAAAACAGAATGCTTCATACTTAGTGAACGAAGTTTGCATTGCAAATTCCCTGCGCAGCCACTGGGTTGATCGTTGCTGATAGTACACCGGGCACACACGTGAGATGACAAATGATCATAGTACCACCATCACCACCATTCAGGCGTCATATCGTTTGCGCTTAACGCACAACCGCACAAACTGTACCGCCCGAAATGGACATCTGACGATGACAGATAAGGCAACACCGCAAACGTGATCCCGATCGCTCAGGGCCCGATACCGTTCTGATTTGACATTTTGATGCTGAGTTAGTGCCGCCCTCCGGTGACAGAGAATGTCCGAGCAACCGTTTGCTAATTGCGTTCACGTGAAACTCCATTATACGCGCCTACACTATTAAACGATTAACGGACGTTTGGATGATATTTTCTCGTGAAAAAAAAAACATTCTAATCGAAAGTATCGCCTACAAGCGCACCAGGATGCCTTGCTTAACGACAAAAGTGGAAGGAAAGTGAAAGTGTCTACATTCTTTGCACTGGCCCCCCTTTTGTATTGTTCTCTCTCGCAAACAATTCTTTAATGTCAGAATGCACACGAATTGCAAACAGCGGATATGCACAGATTCATCCAGTCAAGTCACGTTGTTGAGTGATGCTAGCCATTTTCTCACCGTCCCGTTTCAACCGTTGCGAACAAACAAAGCATCACGTGATGTTCTGTCGCTACCACAGAATAATTATGCATCGTACAGTTTTGTACGATTTCGTTAGTCTTCCTTTTTTTATAATACAGCACGTCTCTGTTAGAACAGGAGAAAAAAAGCTATACTCCATTTCAACTTGGACGTTCTCTGGTACTGGCACTGGTTGCCTCTCGAGTAACGCGAGATTGAGTTCATCGAACGCATTATTCGGTGCGGAGGTCTGTCATTAACGGAGTTTTCGTGCTGCCGCTTCTGAAACGATGCTGACAGACATCGTTTGGTGTTTCGTTTGAGGAACCCTGCAAAACCCCCGCAGGACATGTCCAGGTTCGGTGTGAACGGTCCGGTTGGCGGAAGAGAAAAAAACGCACCAAAACCGGCTTTTATGGCGACGATTGCGAGCGCAAGGAACTTCAGGCGCCGAACGTACTAGAAGGAAGAAGCACCGTTCTTCCTGCATCGCAGGAAAACGCTGGCTGCACTCGTCCGGCTAAATGCAGCATCGGTCGCTCCCGCTCCCGTAGTACCCGGGGCTGTTCCATTATGGCAGTGGGCTAAGCTATTTCCCCGGCGAATAATGAACAACGGGCAGGATTCGTGTTTTTTTTTTTGCTATCGCATGTTTGCTCCCTCCACCATTCGACGTTCGGGGGTTCATGGTCAAAAGTGTCCCGCGCTTTTCAAGGATACGCACCCGGCAATGCGAACCGATCGCGTGCGGTTCTGTACCGTCATCGCTTACCGTCCACCAGTGCCGGCATTTGTTCAGCTGCGATCTCATAGACCCACGCATGTTCTATGCTGCCCATAAATCGAGCCGTTTTTAAGCTTCGGAGCTGCAACGTTGTAGAGTAATTGGCGTGACTTTTGGTCTGATCTCGATGCCGGGGGGATTTGTTTCCACTTTGCTGTGTTTTGTATTTTTCAATTGACTTGATACGTTTCACAAGTGCAGGCACGCTTGATGTCAGCTGATAAGTTGCTGAAACCATCGCAACCATCTGATCAACGCGGAAGCTTTGCACACGATCATCATTTACCTATTGGAAATACCAACGTCAACGGCATCTGCACGAGAAAACGTTGGATTTGCGGGTTTTACGCTACGATAAAGCAAACATAGGTACATTGTGCGATTGTTGCTGCAGTCTTACCGGCATCAAGCGATTCGCTGTCAAGGTCACCCCTACACTTGCCAGGGAGCAGTACCCTGTGGGCTACGATAGCGATCGGTGCAATTAAAAACGGCCACCTAACGCGTGCCGCGATCCTCCGGGCGTCATCATCCTCACAAAGGAAGCGACGGGGAAGGATCGTCGTATTGAAAGTTCGCGTCACACACAACTCGTTCCGGTAGAATAGGTGTCTCGTGCCATACGTCTACACACAGAACGGGTTCAGCAGCAGCAGCACGTTACCGGCATAAATTTGGAGGTCAGCTCCATCTGGTTTAATATTCGGGTCACGATTTTTATTGGCTCGAGAGCGTTCTGAAAGTGATTGTTTGATGCCCAGTTTGGATCCAGTGAATAGCATGGGCTTCCACTGTCGCAACTTCAGGGAGGGTGGTGTACGTTATTGACACTCGCCTTCCATGTATCGTAGCGTGAAACCATACATATTTCATGGTTAACACGGTGTGTTGCAGTCATTTTAATGGGGACGGTTTGATGGGAGAATAAACAGCGACAAAGCCACACACACAGTTGAGTGGGGTTTTAGTTGATATTTAGTTTAAAGTTACCATCATCTTTTCCTATTTAATCATCAGTCTAAATTATTTCATTTTTGTTCAAAAATGTACTTTTCCTACCAATAAAATTACGAAAAATTTGCATTGCGTTTCCTGACTTGCTCCTGCGTTGCAGTCTTTTGTTTAACATTCCGCAGTACTGTAAGTAAACGCAATGCCACCGTTGCACGTACATCGTTTGGCTCCATTGTGAAATGAAATAAAGCGAAACGATCCGCCCCGTTCGTTCACTGTGTGTTTCAATAAAGCCCTCCCCACCCCCCACCCCCCCTTTCCTCGTCTTTATCTCTCTCTTTCTCGCTCACTTTTGAATGGAATGCCGGTCAAATCTGAGAGTGAAAACTCATTAACGGAGAGCAATTAAATTTACCTCAACGGGCGCGAACGTGGCCTCTGCCGGCAGGGAAAATCGCTTACTAGATAACAAAAACAGGGCGATTGGGAGAGGGCTGAGGGTGGATACACTCGTGGCAACATTAATGATGTTCCACGTGCGCGGAAAACATCCGTTTCCGTGACTGTCGCGATTTCCCTCCCGCAACTCCCGCGGGTTCGATCGAACCTGGACACCCGAACGCCCCGCAGTGTTTGGAAAATACGGCTTACCGAACGTTCTACACCACGTGAATTTTGTATCGCTCACCATTTATCTTATCGCCCGAAGCGGTCATCACAACCAATCTTCTATTGCTGATCGCGTCTCTCCCTGCTGCACACATCTCTTTTGGGAGACTACTGTTTCGTTGCTTCTCCGGCTGCCGCCGTCGACTCTTGCTTTTTTTATCATCCAGTGAAAATTGCTTCCATTATTTTGCTTATGCAGGGAATAGTGTACTTGTGTGTGTTTTCCGCCATCTCCGTTTCCCTCATAGCACGGTACAGGCGAAACAGTAACGCCTAAACGACCACGAGGCGCGACTCCAATGCTGGCGAAACGAGCGGTGATTATCCGTTTTCAGTGCAAACGATTGTTGTCCCATCGCAAATAAATTATCTCCCCCCCCCCCCCCCCTCCCATAAGCAATGAAATAACAATAACGAAAACATTATAATTTACATCCCAATCGGGAGACAAGCAAATTTGTACCAACCGCCGTAGTAGCCGGGCGCTTATTTCGTTTGAATCTCCCCACAGAAGACAGAGGAAAAAAATCTCTCCAGCAGAATGGTTTTTGCGTGAATGCGTAAATCAAATGAAACGTTTCATATCACCCGCAGGTACGCGAGTGCGCAATCCGCTCTTCATTTGCGTAGCGGCAGGCCTGTTTCGTTGGCTTAATGTCAAAGCAACGTCGGCCAGATTTGGTGTATGAAAAGAAATTCCTTTGCTATCGTGATGTAACCCCATCCTCCACACACCGGAAGGCGAAGGCGACATATTTGTATGCAAATTCAATCATTGGTGATGGTGCGGTATGATGATGAAGTGTGCCGCAGTAATTGGATTTTTGTCTCTTTTTTTAGCGAACAGATTAATAAGCTTGGAAGAGCACTAAGAATGAAGATTTTCAATTTCACTCGCATTTTTTATCGTATTTATATGAGTCATAGACATATTTTGCAGATTATAAAACGTTATGCCATACACTCAGAACAGCAATAGAATCACCGTTTCCCGTGCTGAATCACGTTTGTGATAAACAAACCCAAAGTTTTACCATTTCATAGCTGGAACATCAAACGAGATCTCGGCAACATTTGATAGTACTCGTATCTGTCTTCTGTTCTCGTGTCGTAAATACGGAACGCTAAACAGTGTCACATACATTAACGTTATCAGCTAAAAGTACCATCTCCCCGCGAAAACGTACCACGCGCACCTTGCGAATAAAGTACCGTCTGATTAACAAGCGCGTAAGTGTGCGATATTTTAAAACGCGCATTGTGCGAAAAGCATGGTGCAAAATGGCTGCCAAAGGTTTGGCTTTGACTTGCTCGCTCGCTCGCAATTCACCAGAGGTGAAGGTTACGCTATTGGCAATGATCCAAACAGTACCGGCCCGATCTTTTACCGTGTCGACGCGTTCAAAGCACGCGGCGGGTCACAAGGCGCGCTAGATCACTAGCAGTCTTTACGAGCATCTCGTAGATAGCATAGCAGATCAGTAGGAGTGTAGTGGCAAAACGCTCCAATCACACGATCAAAAAACCAACGGCGCTAATGAAGGGTGCGTAAGAAAGGGGGCAATAGTGACTCGCACAACTTATTTCCTCGTTCTGTTCGCGTGCAAGATCGTGTGCCCACCTCGATCGAGCTTCCTCGTGCTCAAGCGTTTCTCCGGTTACAGGGCGTACAGTTTCATTCCTCACTGCAGTTAGACTGCCCTGTTTTACCGCTGTACCGCGGCAGCGTGTAAGTGAGCTTATTAATTGCGCAAAATAAAAAATTTTATGTACCAAGTATCAGCACATTACATGGCAGCTGTTACATCTGACCCTGACCGGAGACGCACTGGTTTTTACTCCCTACATCCTCGCCCCCCACGCCTTTCCACTCCGCCACTGCACCAGTTCTTTCTACATCAATGCGCACACGCAGTCAGAGTAAGAAGCAAGTGCAAGAGAGTTGCGAAAGCTACCAAACCTTCTACTTGGCTATTCGTTTCATACCGCCCCGCGCTTGACTTAATTGGAACACGATTAGAACGTTGACGATGTTGGCGCACGCCTTTTTGACGTTGGCTTACCTGTGCTCGATGCCACCGCGGGCTGATGGCTGGTGGTGGGCAGATCATTGATGACACTGTAGCCAAAGTAATCCAGCTTGAACGTGTAACCGCTACCGATTTGCCAAACACACGCACTTGCACTTCCCGCTACCGATCACTCTTCATTCACTTGCCTTGCAGGACGGGCACGCAGACGAATTTCGCACCGTTCGCACTGTGACTTGTTCGCTGTTTCCGTGTGCACGTGTCACGCCGTGGTCATCCACCAAGGATAGTGTATGTGTGTATGTGTGTCTTTGGGTCCATAAACACTCCCTCAGGCAGCTACCGAAGATACGCTCCTCTATAGCTGTCAATAAAACCTTCAACTTTAACATACCGAACGGCTCTGCGACTCTTTCTTCTACACCGTGACGGAAATTTTTCCCCCGCCACCGGTGTGTAGGAGAATGAGGAGCCTCAGTACACTTGGTGGTGGTGTTTTTTTTTATTATTATCCCAAACTACACCCCAACACGGTAACGGTTGAGATGATGGGGTTGCATCTTTGTCACTTTCACACTCTCCTAAGAAAGAAAAATCCCCCGAAAGGCAAGAAAGGAAGCGAAGCTTCACACGCGTGCCCTGCTCGCCAACCAACTGACCATGCATGCTCTATTAAATTTGGACACATTTTAATTACTGCTTAAGCTTTCGTAAAGTTTTATACATTTTCATGGCCGGTGCACGCTTTAACAGTAAGCGTGTGTGTGTGTGTGTATTGCAGCTTAAACCCCGAACCAACGCTGTAAGTGAGAGTGAAGAAACGAGTTTTTCGTGTTTTCACAGCTGGCCTAACGCATTGGCCTACCCCAGAGCTGAGTAAAGGAATAACCG
>KB684958.1:0-15218 GCA_000349165.1 Anopheles christyi
CGGTGCAACAAACACATATGGTGCAGATGGAATTGGAATTTTTGGTCTTTTGAGGCATCGCTCAAACTAATTTTTTTTGTTGTATATGTGGTGGTGTGGTTTTGTGTGGACGATTAGAAATTTCATTTGTAACAGCCGGAGATTCTCCATGAAACCACGCATCCAACACCAAAAGGCATTCCTATAAAGATAGTTTGTGTGTGTATATGAGTATCTATGCTGTGTATATTATTTGTTACGGAAATATTACCTTCATTTGACGATGGTGTTGTGTGTTAACGTCCTTTCTACTTGTGACTTGTCCCAAGACTTTATTATTAGGCCATAAATACCAATGCATGTTCTTCTAATACCTGTGTGTTATAAATCTAAACTACTGGCTTTCGTGTATAGTATTTACAAATAGAGAATTTATTTCTTCTACCTACACGAGTTAATAGCCACATCACATTGGTGTGGTAGTGTGGTATTGCTAAGGTTTACTGTTCCCTCAAAAGCGTTTCTATGCAGGCTTAGCTATCGAAAAGAATTCGTCTAAAAAAAGGAAAAGGTATAAATTCGCAAAAAATGCTGCCTGTTGATTGTTTGTACGTGAAGGAGTTTTGTTTTCCTTGTACATTAAAATAGTGGAAACGAAATCTAGTTCGGTTTCTTGAATTTTGCTTGCTCGTCTTACAAACCTTTCCCTTACCTTTGCAAGGACGATTTCTGTTTTTACTTTTGAACGTGAATCTTACGGACCTTTTTTTTTTGCCTGAAGGAATTAAGCGAAAGGTTGAATAAACGAAATACCTTTCTTGTACCCTAGGTCTCACGTACACATACATATACAGAGCTTCCAGGAGCAGGACCCTTTTGCGTTTTTTATACATTAACCACCGGTTGTAGGTATGAAATCATCATCAGCTGCCTACCTCTGCTTAGATGTGTGGATGCTGCCTTAACATAAGATATGTTTTCCACTGTATCCTAAAAATTGGCTGCACTGTGTGTAAGGAGAGAACTCCTTGTAGCCCGTACCTTGAAACCATTCTTCCCATAGACCTCAGTTTCATTCCGTCCGGTGCATAAGCAGCAGGATAGGTAAGAGAGTGCGAGCTTGTGCCCATTTTATGTGTTGTGTTAGGTCGTGTATTAAGATCGTTACTGTTGCGGGAAGTAAGGATCAACATTCCTTCACATCTTTTCGTTTGCTTGTCGTGAGTGAGTACTTGCACACGACGGGATATGCCGTCACGGTTTAGATGCAACAAGCGGAAAGTGAAGAGGAGGGTGGGAGCGGGGTTGCATCTGCTTAATGAAAAAAAAAACTCTTGCAACAACGCCTTTACAAAGGGGGTTACCTTAAAGTTAACGATTTGACTAAATATTGCATGTCAGTCTGCATGTCACTGCATGGCAAATAGGTTGTTGGGGTGAGGGTTGGTGTAAATTTATTCGCCCATTAAAAAAGTGTTATTAATTAAAGCGCTTTCGTGTGTGAATTTGTGCATTTGAGAAGGAGGGTCTTACTGCACATAATAGGATTGGTGCACGTGCGTGCTTATGTGCATTTCTTCAATTTTCTTATGTTGTGTTGAATAATAGTATGCTGCTGCTGTTATGCAGTGTGCTTATTTAGGCTGGGGGTTTTAATGGGAAACAATTTGTAGTGCATACGAAATGTAGCTCCATTCTAGAGTGTCCCTCCCCCAACCGGAAATGTTAATAAAAAACGGTGCTAAATGGATTATATGTTTTCTTGCACTCATTATTATCAACCCTAAGAAAAAGGGTTGCTGATTTCTCGTAGCGTGCAGAGCTCCAACATGAAGAAATGACATCACCTGTTGCATTTCATGTTGGTTAACTTTTAGCTGCTCTCGCTGCACCGCACGTGATCGATTAACAAAGTAACCAAACAACACAACACGGCACCTATGAAGAAGGTTCCCGGTTGCAATAAAACTTACATTTTAACCGGGTGGCAAATGCACACCCTGCCCGATGTGAGTTATTATGTTGCAGATTGGGGAATATACGACACGTAGTATCTGTTTGAGTTGAATGTCCTCGGTCACGTTTCTTCCCGTGGTCGTGGGGCTTTTTAGGTTGGATATTTGATCTCTCTCGCACTTTTCCGTTGTCTTTAGGACGTGTGCCACGACAAGTCTTGTGATCTTAACCTTTACTTCCAAATTCGATTCCATGCTAAAGTCCTCCTGTTTTCTTGTTTCCGTTCACTTTGCTTCTTCCGTGTAGTCCGCTTTCACATTGCCCATCTGTATGAGGTGCAGAACAAGTACAAGACAGCGAAGGAGGCATACGAGCGGCTACTGGCAAACAAGCAGCTGACGTCGTCACTGAAGGCAGACATCTACCGGCAGCTGGGATGGATGTACCACACCGTTGATCTGCTCGGCGACAAGGTGCAACGGGAGCGGCTCGCTATCCACTGTTTACAGAGATCGATCGAGGCGGAACCGCGCTCGGGCCAGACGCTTTATCTCTTGGGTCGTTGCTTTGCCGGCATCAACAAGGTGCACGACGCATTCATAGCCTACCGGAACTCTGTGGAAAAGAGGGAAGGGGAACGCCGACACATGGTGCTCCATTGGGTGAGTTACAAAAGCGCCGAGTGGAGAAGGCCAGCCGTACTGAACGGTTTTATGTCTTTCCCTTTTCCAGAGTACTCTACCAGCAGCAGAACCAGCCTATGGACGCACTGCAAGCGTACATCTGTGCCGTGCAGCTAGATAAGTCACATTCAGCCGCCTGGACCAACCTAGGCATACTGTACGAAAGCTGCAATCAGCCGCGGGACGCATACGCCTGCTTCCGAAACGCCACTATCAACCAGGATCAGCAGAAAGATCGTACGGTGAGTGCGTGTGAGAAGTCAACCGTACCTGCTACAGCCGCTGCTACGACCACCGGTTCTACCGGCAAAGCAAACCAGAGTGCCAGCGGTGGTACTGCCGGAACGACAACCACAACAACGAGTGGAACATCAGTAGCGCCGGGAAGCTCTGCAACGGGAACATCTGAAACGAGTAGCACCGCCAACAGCTCAACAGGAGGAGGACCAAATTCACTGCTCTCAACCGTGCTGTGTGATTTGAGCAATAGTAACAACGGTGGCAATAACAGTAACAGCAGGTCGCAAAGCCTTACCCAGCGTATCAAATTCCTGCAGCAACATCTCGGTAACGCTCCTATGCCGAGCATAACATCCAAACGGCGGCAGTTACCGTCTATTGAGGAGGCCTGGAATCTGCCCATTTCCAATGAGATGAGTTCGCGACAGCAACAGACGGCCCAGGCACAGCAGCGCCAATTCCAGAAAGGTTACGGACAGGTGAGTTAATGAGTTGATGAAAAGTTGATTGCATTACATTCCGTAGAAGAGACGGATCCATCGAATCAGAGAACAGAGCATGATCTCTTGTGTTTTGAAAGTCGAATAGATGGCGCGCATGTGGAAAAGGAGAAAAAATAAGATGGTCTAAAAACATGATCGAAACTGTTCTAAATTATTTTCAAGCGCCACCTTTTGGTTGAACTGAAAAGATTAGTTGGAATTGGATGAACAACGTATATGCCAAACAAAGGGATTTATTATTTATGTTTCTTGTTATCTGTTTAAGTATCGTGTTTTATCGTGTATTGATGTAACAGTTTAATATCGGTTTTTTAGAACTGTGCACTGTGTTTTAGTTCATTATCTTTTCGAACTCACGATGAGAGTTCACTTCGAACTAACAAATCACACTGACAGTTTGTCGATAAATGTCCAAAATTATTGTCCAAAATCTAAATTGTGTGTTATATTTTAACATGAAATATGAATCAAAATTGTGAAAATAATCGTACCAAAATGTACTCCATGTGAAGAATAAGATAAATTTAATATAAAATTGAGGAAATAACTATACGCAGCACCTTATGCGCCCATAGTGCAACACAGTGACCAAAGTACATTTGGTTGAGCTCTCACAAGCATGCTCGATCTCTCTTTCGTTTCCCGCGCCGTACGAGACGGTCGTGCTAGATTGTGCCGCTCCAATTTAGTTAAATTATTAGTTAGTGAATTCAAGTTAAAGGACGATTACTGTTGGGTTTACTCTCATTGTTGAAGTTCTGTAGCTTCGACATATCCGCACATAACGTAGTGTTCTAGTAAAAATGTAGCATAGAGACACGTGCAAACCGCATGGCGCTCGACCATGCGGTTTTATACGAAGAACAGAGTGAGGTTAAGGCACATGCCGGATAAAGGTAAGGTTCATCGAACTCAAGCCGCGATACGTAAGCCCGTCTCGTAAGTTGACCTTGAGAGCGGACAAATTTATTGGCAGAGAGCGAGTGCGAGAGTGCCAAAATTCTGATTGCTTGCGATTATTTCTTTTCCGTCCGCTTGTGCGTTCTCTCGAACGTTTTGGGGTCAATGTACGCATTGTGAGGCGATGTTCAGTGCCGCATTTTATCAATCAATGGTTGTGTGGCCACCGTCGCAAAATGCAAGATTAACCGGTTTTCCCGGAGTATGGATTCGCTAACACTACCCTGAACAATATGGTTGAGCTTTGATAGTAACCATCACTACAGAATCATTTTACCTTTCATAACCTCAAAATGCCATGCTATCTCTCTGGAACGTGCTCACAATTGTTCTAACCTTCCTCTCCAGGGTACCCAATATCATCCTGGGCAGCAGCAGCCGGTAGGCAGCAACAATGGCCTCCCAAACAAGCGCTTCAAGCAAGAAGATGGAAGACCGGGAAGTGGAGCGCCTGGCGGTGTGGTCGGAACGGTGGCCGGTCAACCGGTGCCGCCGTTCTATCTTAACCAGCAGCAACTGTTGCAGTTGCAGTTCCTTCAGAACCAGAACAACCTGACGGCCCAGCAGCAAGCAATGCTACAAACCCTCACCAACCAGTACCGTTTGATGCAGCAACATCAGTTGCGCCTTCAACAGCAGCAGCAGCAACGAAGCCAGCAGCTTCAACAACAGCAGCAGCATCCTAGCTTACAAGGACAGCCACAAGGCGGTGGTGGTAACGGTGGTTTTGGACTAGCTGCCGGTAATAAAACGCCCCAGTCAGGTATCGTACCGCAGACGGGTTTCGTGAACGATGGTCACTTCTCGCCAGCGACCGGACAGTCGCAGCAGACGGCCGGTATGCCTTACAAGTCGGCTGGTACATACGCACCGTCAGGGTTTACAGTACCAAGCAGTCAGCCAGCGGGTGGTTTCACGCAGATTACCTCCACCTCCAATCATCAGGCCGATATAGGTAGGTTAATAAGTAGGGGAAAGCATAGTAACCCGAAGGAAGATGTAAGATGCCAACGTTCTCGTTGTGGGGAATCCGCAAGAAGTATATTATCCCACTCCTATAAATGTTTGGTAGAGCGTTCACTGATTCTTATGAGGGTCTATACGGTTACCACATCCGTAAAGACTTTTGTTATGAGTCGTACAATGCATCTCTTTAAAATTATGTAACTTTAAATATTTAAAATGAAAGCCTTCAATTTATGTCATACCAATTTAAAAAAAAAAAAAGATGTCGATGCTTGCTTATATTGGAACTTGGCTCATCCTTTGGCTTATCTTCATGTTTCACCCACAGCCATACAATCCATCCTGGACGATAAGGCTACATTCGCGGAATCACTGCTCAAACAGCTGAGCTCACCTACGGGAGAAAGCAAAGATGCGACCGAAAATGCCACCAGTACTGCAACCAACAACAGCAGTACGAAGTCCCCACCGATAAAAGCGGAAGCGACCTCGACGACAACGCCAGCCGTAGGTGGTGCCAAACGGCAACTGCTTAGCAGTAAGCAGCAAGACAACATCAAACTGGAACCGGTCGTAAAGCTCGAGAAGCTACCATCATCCACCTCCGCACTGGACGGCAGCTCTGGTACGGTTGGAGGTGACTTTAAGATCTCAATGTGTTCGAAAGACATCCAGCAGCTGGTCCGCAAACAGCGCAATGCGGGTGAACTGAAAGATGTGCCGGCGGTATGTTCGGTACTATCCGCCGATGCGCCACCACCCTGCCCGCCCGATTGTCCACCGACGCGGTTAACGCGCGAGCAGTTGCAACCACCGACGCCGTCCGTGTTTTTGGAGAACAAAAAGGACGCCTTTAGTCCACAGCTGCAGGAGTTTTGCTTGAAGCATCCTATTGCGGTGGTGAGGCAGCTGGGTGCAGCACTCAAGCTCGATCTCGGGCTGTTCTCGACCAAAACGCTCGTGGAGGCGAACCCTGACCATACGGTAGAGGTCCGGACGCAGGTACACCAATCGCCGGACGAAAACTGGGATGGGAATAAGAACTCGAAGGTGTGGGCCTGTATTTCGCACCGATCGCACACCACCATCGCCAAGTACGCTCAGTACCAGGCGTCGAGCTTTTCTGACAAAATAAAGGTGAGTTGTTGTGCACTGTATTGAAAAGGAGTACTACGGTCGATTATCCAAATGATGTTAAAGAAATAACTTTCGTTCTACTTAAAAAACCCTTGAAGAAATCCTTAATAATTTCGCTGATGCTTTTTCATTTATATCTTTGTTATCGATGTGTTGAAGAACTTTTCAATTTATCAATGTTTTTCTTCTATTCCATAGGAGGAGCGTGACAAACTGGCTGGAATCTCGACCGCTTCAACCAACTCTGATTCCGACTCGAAAGATTCCATCTCGAACAGCAGCAGTGCGTGTGGTACGGGAGCGACCAGCGGTGCGGGTGGGGCTGGCGGTAACAGTTCCGCCACTGGTAACGGCAAGCGAAAGAAATGCAAAAATGGCAACAAAATGTTACGCTTCGGTACGAACGTGGATCTCTCGGATGAGCGCAAGTGGAAGACACAGCTGCAAGAGTTGCAAAAGTTGCCACCCTTTGCGCGGGTCGTTTCGGCCGCCAATATGCTATCGCACGTCGGCCACATGATACTGGGAATGAATACGGTACAGCTGTACATGAAGGTACCGGGCAGTCGGACACCGGGCCATCAGGAGAACAACAACTTTTGCTCGATCAACATTAACATTGGTCCGGGTGACTGTGAGTGGTTTGCAACGCCCGACTCATACTGGGGTGGTATTCAGGCATTGTGCGAAAAGAACAACATCAACTATCTGCACGGTTCGTGGTGGCCTGCGCTGGAAGATCTCTATGCAGAGAATATTCCGGTCTATCGTTTCACGCAGCGACCAGGCGATCTGGTGTGGGTCAACGCTGGGTAAGTTGTTTGCGGATTGTACGCGAATGAATGTACGATAAGAGGAAAGTGTTTCACTGGTTTTTATCAACTTCTTTTTTTTTTTTAACAGTTGTGTTCACTGGGTGCAGGCCATCGGCTGGTGTAATAATATTGCCTGGAATGTGGGTCCACTGACGGGGCGACAGTATCAACTGGCCGTGGAGCGGTACGAGTGGAACAAGCTCGAAAGTTACAAGAGTATCGTACCGATGGTTCACCTCAGCTGGAATCTCGCCCGAAATATCAAGGTGTCCGATCCGAAGCTGTTCGAGTCGATAAAGTGAGTACAAAATAAAAGGAAAAATGAAATTTACGTACATTCCAAGATGTTTTAAATGATGACTCAAAACAAATATTTAACTTTCGTTCTACTGAATCAGAGTGTAGATGAGTTCTTATTACTGAAGCAATCTTATCATGCTTTATGGAGCTGTCTTGACATTCCATGACTGTTTAATAAATTAACCTATCTTTTCCCTTTCCCCACAATAGAACCTGCTTAATGCAAACGATGAAACACTGTATGCAGGTGCTGGAGTACGTTAAATCCCTTCACATCGAAGTTCGGTTTCACGGGCGTGGTAAAAATGAAGCATCACACTACTGCGGTCAATGTGAGGTAGGTTTTCTGTTTCAACTTTTACAGCTCCAATGATAGAGGGTCGCCTCATTATTTATGCATCTCGAATGAGGTTGAAACGTTCCAAAGTATGACCACTAGTTTGGGAACTTGCTTGGGAGGATCAATTTCTGCTTAAGGTGCTAGAGTAAACTTCTTTGCTGTCATAGGCGTTCCTGATCCTATCGTAAAAATATTATCGTAGGAACAGGGTGCAAGATAGCCGAACATAATTAAAAAAAAAAAATCCCTAGTACTTTGTGCCAACATCATGTGTCTTGTATTTTCTAATAATTAAAACATTGGATCGATTTTGTTTTCCCAGGTGGAAGTGTTCAACGTGCTATTTATTCGCGAGCAGGAAAAGCGTCACATCGTACACTGTATGGGTTGCGCTCGGAAGCAATCGCCCGGTTTGCAGGGATTCGTGTGCCTCGAAGAGTACACGCTGGACGAGCTGATGCAGGTGTACGATTCATTTGTGTTGCACACACCGCCGCCGCCACTGCCAGCGATAGCTGCTGCAACAGCTTCGGTACCAGCGCAATCACCCCAACCTGCCTCATCTCCGTCAGCCGCAGCAGGAGGTGGTGGTGGTTCGCTGGCAAATGTAAGCTCTTCTACTGCCACATCGTGTTCATCGTCGTCCGCATCGGTCAGTGGTGGTGGTGGCACCAGCGGTGCATCGGTGCCGGTGTCTTCGGTGGCCTCTTAAGCCATCATCACCATTTTTAGCATCATCATCATCCTTTTGGAGGGGAAACTAGGGCAAAAACAACCCACACCTATGATGGTGGTGGTTCCTGCCTTTTCTCTTTCAAATCCTTTTCTCGGCCCCACCAAATTCTGCACTATGCTGTCCTCTGCATCGTGCAAACATACGCGTAACAATTGTGGTAACATTGTTTTATTCGGTAAGTTTAGTTTTAATTTAGTTCAAATGTACGCAACATGTGTATCCCCTGCATATATGTGGAAAGGATTGTGTAAAGAGTATAGAGGAATCGGAAATAGGTTAGCAAGAGGAGATTTATAGCACCGTGCTCTGAGCGGTTGTGTTAGAGAAAAGCGAAGCTGTATGTAAAGGAGAAAAAAGTAGGATAAAGGATCGAATCGTGTATCTATATTTTACAGGGCTCTAGTTTTTTTCTGTTTCGATTTGTTTGAATTTCAAACCTATAAAAGACTAAATTGCAAATACTAAGCTGCAAATTACGCTACACTATTACTTTTATGACTGTACGCCTTGCCAACTGAAATGCGTCGTTCTGCATTTCTTCAGGGTGTGTCATATGGCGGACAAGAAAAGAATATGTTCTTAGAATTGATTGTACATATAACAAAAACGCCTCTCTTCCCCCCGGTCGTTCTCAAGTGAGTCGAACAATCTGTCGAACGGAGCGAATATAGCAGAATGCGCCATTCATAATGCGCGCATACACTAATTTTGTCCGCTGCAACACCATTTTAGTGTTTAAGGAAGAAATGCGCGTTTATACTAGATGGAAAACAGAACTTCACATGCACAGAAAGGAGACTCAACATCTAGCCAAAATATGATGCCTGCACTGTATCGGTGCTGTCGGTTGAAGATAAATGGTACACAATGCTACTATCGGTGTAGTGTACGGAAAAAAGAGTAAACCGATTATCACGATTATTTGTGTATGCCTAGCTTTTTAATTACTATGAAAAAACTCCCCCGTCGCCCCACATCAAAGGTAATGCATTCTTTTTGCTAGAAATGCTCAATTCATGTACGCATATTGGGCAGAAGAGCAATGCAAGAGCACTAACTGTTCGTGTTGGTGATAGCGTTTAAGTAGTTAATTTATTTTATCATCGCAAAGTATGTGCCCCTGTATGTATGTTTTTGTATGTATGTTGGCAAGGATGATATTTCCCTGACTGCCATTTTAAAGTGTTGAAGCTCTATAACACCCATTGATAATAATGTGTTCATCATATGTAATGTTCTCCTTTTTTGTGTATGCTCTGTTACGTTACAATACAAAAACAAACGTGTACCGTGTACTCCAAACTGTTTCTTTTTATTATGTGTCTCAAAGTTGTAAATGTCTGTGACTATTTAAAAAAATACATGTTACGATGTATGACTCTAGTGTCTGTTGTTCGTTCTGGTGTGTGTCTGGTTGATTCGGTGTTGGCCTGTGTGGCGCAGGAAAAATCCTTCTCTTGTATTGTCTTTTGAAATTATCACATTTCAAATAATATGCCCTCTTTGGAAATATCTTCACTCAAAACACTCCACGCATGGGTTTTATTGCCTTTTCGTTAAAGGGTTTTTTTTTATAACGATGATGTACATTATCATCGGAAAACAAATGTTTTTCAAAAGTGTTCGGTTCGGTTTAGTCATCTGATGGAGTAAAATTTGTGCTAGCTAACCAAAACAAAAACAAAACAAAATTACCTAACGTGTAAAAACGATCCATGAACATGAAAAGCAAATGCAATAAAATTATGAACAAATGCACTTTATTGACTCACAAATATATGACAAATTTGTATGAAAATCATAAACATTATGCCACTTGTTTTACCCCAGCGCACATGCAAAGAAGAGTCAAACGAGGCCGATAAAATGTGTGATTAGCGTAACAGTATAACTCGGAAACAAAAATTACCCAATAATAATGCACTGCAAACAGCAACACAGACAAATTAAACTCAGGAAAAAATTGTTCTGATTAACTTGCTTAACAACAAAAAACAACAACTGTACACTACTCCACTTACTAAATCAACAAGAGACCAATTGCAATGCCGAATGTGTTAGTCGAACGTGCAGAAGAAGGGTGTAAGGTGGCGTAAGTGTGTGTGTGTGTGTGTGGTACAAGAGAAACGAAATTGTAGGCCAATAAATAACGGCGCAACGTCCGTAAGTTAACATTTTTGATAACTCTCTTACAAAGCGTAAGGAAAAGCGATAGCATTTCGTTGAGTGTTTGTGTGTGTGTGTGTGTGTGTGTGACATGTGTTAGTTAGGTGTGTGGTGTGTGTGCATTAGTGAACGATCCAGGGAAGAACAAACTTTTGAACTGCGTTTAAAGAGCGGTCTTGCTTTTATACATAATTGATACAATGATTATGTTTAAAAAAAAAATGGCATAAGGAAGCATAGCGAAGAGTAGAGTGCCTGACTAGAGAATGCGTGGACCGGAATTAGTTTTTGGAGTTTTTCTTGTTTTATAAAAAACCATCCGTTTCACTATAAGAGTGAATAATTCTTTCTTGGTAAAAAATATTGTTGCTTCTCTTCCCTCCGCCGCAGTAGCGAGATCAGTTAGTCCCTGGTTGGATCGTATTATACGGTTAAGTACAGGTTATGCTCCCTAGTTCAACAGTTTAGTGTTAAGTTAATGAAAACTCTTAAATGATCTCAAGAACCTCGGTAAAAGTACATTCGTGTACCGTAACTGAATTTCGGTTTTGATTTATTCTGGCCTGCCTGACCGTGCCAAGAGGAGTAACATTTTGTAGGGCAACGTGATCATCGAATCAAATGCATCTAAAGCCCTATACACACACACCTCTTAATTGGAGGGGGAGGATCGTGACGAACGAAACGGCCCTATCGGTTGTATCTCTCGTCAGTCTGATTGGTTACCCAACATGTCTTTCATGTATAGTTTTTAAATAATTTCTTTTCGAGTGTCTTGCATACCAATTACGAAAATACAGTAGAGGTGCAATCGAAAAAGAAAACAACACTGTTTTGAAAGTACTAGTAGCTATACAACAGGGAGGAGGGGTGTGTGAATGTGTGTATTGTTTAGGGTAGATAGAAAAGATGGCTTTTCTGGCTATGGATTGTCTATTGGTTGTTAGTAAACTCTCTTTTGCTATATATTCAGCTGCAAAAAGCGGTGAACCAATATTTTGATTTCTGAAAAAAAAAAATTAAAAAAACATGGTCATGTAAAGGGGGGTGTACGCGTTTTGCTTTGAAAATACTATCAGTTCAAGGTGAATTTATTTCTGCATCACACTACCTTGTTCGTCTCTTTGCTAACTAGTACATAGCAATAAATGTAAGAAGCAAGCAAAAACCAAAAACAAAAACGGTTTGTACATTGTTTAAAACTACGTGTGAAAAGAGCTATATTTTGTGTGTGTGTGTGATGGCAAACTGCCGCCCCCCACACAGGGCAGGCACCGGCAAAAGCAAAAAAAAAAAAAACTTGTTTCTAAAGGTTCGTGTCCTGCCTTGTGTTCGGGTTGCTGCGGTGTATCCACACGCAACAAAACTCCATTTTTATGAGTGTTTAAAGTGCCCAGGATCGCGCGCGCGATCCTGGGTTAACGCGAAAGTATTTTATTATTTTTTTAAGGTCAGAGAAAACAAATAATACAGAGAAAAACACATAGTAACAAGATTAGTAGCAACATTAGTAGCAAAGTAATAGGAACTAGGAATGGAATCAGACAAATAAAGCATAAAAAAAGGAAACTTCAATAAGAGTAATCCTGATAAGCAGAATGAATTGCAAAGGCAGCGTGTAAAGCCACTAGCAGCGAAAACGATAGGAGTCTTCAGATACCTTCACGTTCAGATACAATTCGTCGGAAGACAGGGGATGCTTGGAAATTTACATTCTTTTACTTCTAGCAGCGTGCTCCGAAGACACCTTTAATAAGACACACGAAGCGCGGTGTCATTTTGCGAAGAGCTTCTCCAAATCGAATGCTAAAATTGCTGGTCGAGAAAGGGGGCGCCCAGACAGTAGCTGTAGTGAGAGCCGCTTTTTGATGTATTTGAGGTGGAAGACGTTTCATGTTTCTCACTTGAGCTCTGATCCATTTTTGCCTATTTTTTTCCACCAATTTTACCTTATCTTCCTACCGTCGGTTTTGAGGACATCCGGTCTTATGAAGAAGTTATAGCAGAAACATGAAATAGTTTTAAACCCCTGAGATGGATGGAATCGTTTGCTGTGTCCACGACTCCTTTCAACAGAAGACTTCCTCCTGCAAGAGATGCGTCTAGCAGAGAGAGAGACAAAGAATGAATTAAACGCTGTAGAAGAGATGTGATCGCCCTTTTCACACTGTGAGATGATCGTCCTTCAGCGATTTGCCGCCACATTTGGTATCGTTTGTGTTTGTGACCGTTTTATGCTTTTGCGACGTGTCTTTTTGCTGTGGAACATGTGGGAACCAAAATTGCTCTTGAATTTTAAAAAGAAAAAAAAAAAAACAACAAACTTTCACATTCATCACTCATCAACACTAACATACATCGTTTCCTGCATTACATTTGAAATTATTCTTCTCTGTGGGTGGTCAGTTTTACTTTATACAAAATATGATAGAGAAGATGGAAATGGTGTAAGGATAGGAAACGGACATTTTGTTTTTAAGAAGCTGGATGGATACTTTTCAGAAAGAACATTGAATGTGTTCTCGCTCCCTCGGTACGTGTGAGTGTGTTTGTCGAATGTGATCGTTGATCTTGCTTATTCTGCAAATGGAAACCGAAACGGAACGATCTACTACTCTGTTAGCGAACGTTTGGATGGAACATATTCTGCAATTTTAAAACACGCGATTGGTAATAATTGGACTCCCAATTGGTGTGCAAATGTGTGCAAATAAATAAGATTAAAAAGTGTGTACAAAAGCAAGGGAAGAAATACATTGATAAAGAATCCGCAACAAAAAAATTGCAAAATATATATACATATGGAATGGAACCAGTAGATCACTGCCATTTTGTACCAGGACACGACGCGGACTAATGTCCTTCACCGCTATTAGGTGGGCATTAGTTCCCGTCTGTTTTGGGCAAAAAGTAATCAAACGTGTGTGCGTGTGTGTGCGCGTGTGTGTGTGTGAGCGTGAGGAAAGCGACGTAGGTAAATGGATTTGTTGTACAGAAGATCAATAAGGAAAGTTGATCAGAACATTAGATTCCCATTTTTTTAAATACAAAACAATCATACAGAGAAAGAGAGGGAGTGTATGTGAGAAAGAGAAAAAGGGACGAGTGTGGAACGTTTGCATGATATATGAATGAATGTTTGCTGGATGAAGATACGATTGGATTATTGAATGTGTCCACTAGCTCGAAAGAATGATCGAATGAGAGAGTAATTATCACAGGGAAGAACTAGGATAAGCATAAATACACCATGATAGTGCGCAGGTGGAATGCGAAGTGGAATGAGAAAGCACCGGAAAGAGTTTGGTAGAAAGGTGGAGTTCGTCACGAACCTGTATAAAGTAAAACAATTGTATAATCCGATTCCGATTTTTTTCAATTCTACTTACATACCCAACACACACTAACACACATGATCGTAGAAATAGATCGTACACTGTGTGTGTTTGATCATCAATTGGGAAACCTTCACTGTAACTACTATTACTACTTCCAACTTCATCAACAGACATATTATCGCTTCACATTCAATTGGCTGGTTGGAAAACAACACCATCTTTCCACAAAGACTGCTGGGAAATCAAGCACAGAGAGTTTTTTCTAATATTGGATGCTACAATTGATTAATAATTTCGTGCATCAACAGCAAAAAACCCCTTGATAAGTACATTACAATGGAAACATGTAGAAGAACATAAAAAAAGGTGCTAAAAGCATTGAGCTCTGATTCATGCTTACTCTTTAAGAATCGGCTACATCAACAACATAATAATTGTATGTATTGCAAGCATAAAAACAAACAGCACTATTGCAAACAACAAAATTCTAATGGTTTGAGTGACATATTCTACCGAAATCTGTATAAATCTAAGTGCATCAACGCGAGCTGTAATCTCTCCCAGCAAGAGAACAGTTTGTGGGTGAATCCATGTCTTTCAATCGGTATTTAAAAACAATGGAGGAATTATAAAGGAGGAGGAGCTCACAATTTGCAATACATGTGAAAAATATAAATTGTCCTCTAATAAGAAAAAAAAACTGGACTATTTTGCAGCTTTCATATTTTGTTGTTGGTGATTTCTTTCACAATCACGCACCACAGCAATCTCGATACAGGAAAATGATAAGCCACACATAGCACCTACAATTGGACACATAATGGTTACAGCATATGATAAGAATGTAATGAAAAATTACCTCAAAAGGCACAGTCAAGGGAGGAAGAATTATACAACACATAGACAAAACAAAAAATAGTGGGCACCGCAACATAAATAAGTAATCACGTTACACATATTCAGGAACAAGACAAAAATACGTACGAATAAGTATACTAACCAAATCAAGCAGTAATACTATGCTTTTACTCAGAGACGAAAAATTTCATCCGAGTTTGATACGCGGGAATAATATATTATAGAAGTAAAAAAAAAAAAA
>KB684969.1:0-15046 GCA_000349165.1 Anopheles christyi
CAGCAACGCCAGGAGGTATGGTGGGGTTTTTTTCCAATCCGCTGTGTTAAACCCATTGTGTACGTCCATCGTGATCATCGCATATAGTCGGTTGCCCCTGCGATTCTTGTCTAGGTCAATCTTGTCGTTACTGATAACCCGTGAGATTGCATCCCCTATCGCAGACCCTCAGAAAGGAGAATGAGAGTGATCGTAATTTCGCTGAAGTCAATGTTAGCGATTTTAGCAATACGGCCTAACATGGCCGTTCTATCTGAATGAAAAAAAAAAAATTTGCGATTTTAAATAGAATGGCCAGCCCCAGTATAAAACACCTATCAAATGTTGGTTATAAAAGTGAAAAGCAAATAAAATATGCCGACAAATGCACCAACAAGGACCATAACCCGTTGTAATAAATTTGGTCAAATGGAAGGCTTCGTTGTCATCGATCTGAAGGCGCATTGAAAATACAGCAAAGGATATTGAGAAGCTGAAAGCGGCATATCCTGCATTGTTTGCTGATGGTCTGGAAATTTGTGAGAAGCACAGTTGCAGCAGGTGTTGAAGGAAGGAGCCATCAGATCAGATATACTTGTCCGACGCTTTCTTGCAAGTTGAGGTAAATGAGAAGTGTCGTCAATTGCTTACAATGAACACGGGTGTTAAAGCTGCCCCAGGAGCATTTCATCAATTAATGGATACCATGTTCGCTGGACTTAAAAGAGTTGGTGCATATTTAGACAACATTCCATTAAAGTAGTCCATCATGCATCACGAGCTCTGACAGTAACCGAACAGAAGTACAGGCAACCGCATCGTGAAGGATTATCTGTTGTGCACGTTGTTACCAAATTCCATCGCATGCTTTTTGGTAGACATTCCCGTATGCAAACTGATCAGCGATTGTATATGCGACAAACAATATGCTATGATGTCTAGAAGCTGATAGAATTCAATATAAACAGAGCTTGTACGAGCAGTTCTCCGTTCGACAGCGAAAGAAAATCGGGAGCACTCACTTGCATTTCGGGGGTTAATGTGTTAGGACGTTAATCCACGCGCATATAAATTGGATCAGTTCCCTGCAGATATTAATATGGTTACAAGTAACATTTTATTTCACGCGTGAGCAAAAATTGAAAAATTTCTTTCAACGCTCAATTCATCATTCTAATTGCTTGTACAAAATTCACTCAATACAACTGTAGTGAAATGACAGAACACTCCTGTGGAAGTATTCAGCTTGTTGATGTAACCGTAAAACGAATTCAGTATGATTGTCAAAACATGATTGTTTACAAAAAAAAGACAGCGCTAGAAGATCATAGAAAACAAAGGTGAGCTAGTCTTGTATTATTAAAATTTATGTTTTAGAAATCAAATCTTAAACGATTTGACTAATGTTGATAATACTCTTCTAATCAAGCGATAGATCCAGACAGTTCGACTAATCCCTACATAGGTCCTCAGAAGTAAATAATACGAAGAAAAAGGGTTTACAAAACATCTGCTAATATTTTGCCACCGGCTGCGTAGTTGATGCGCCACACAGAAAATGGCCCTTGCTAATGTGTTAATACTGAGTCAAATCGCGGGCCATGTATTTGCATTTATCCTATCGATGTGCATCTTCATTCCGCTCGCTATACATGTACGATCGTTCGAGTAAGTACGAAGTAGTAATGGGGATATGGAACAAGGTAAAAGTACGGTTGTAGCGCATAATGAAAACGTTTTGTTTCCATGCAGTGGCCACTGTTTGCTGTTTACCACCGGCACATGGCAGGAAAAGGATGGTTTATTCGATGTAAGGTGGGCCTCGGAAGCGTACTGCAACTATCCGATTATCGTCGGTGTCTGCTTGTTTATCATCGCCGGTGTTCAAATCTACAGGTATGATAAGACAATTGGACTGAGCATAGAATGTCTATATTGATCATTTCGAAATGGTTTATTCAATCCACCATTATAGGATGGCTTTGCTAGCATACCGCGAACTTGAGAGTTCCTTTCTGGGTCTGTTTTTCGACGTGGTATTTAGTGTTTCCCTATGCACAATGACACTGATCGCAGCTTTCATCATAACGCTTGGTTTCATGGCCTGGTGTGGCGAAATGACCGCACGCTTCCCATCGTAAGTTTAGTACGCTACTATGGGGTAACCCACTAACAGAATCACTTGAAATGTATTCCTCGTTACAGGTGTGAAATCGCGGATGGACAGAACATAACGAACGTAGAGCTTAATATTCAAACGTCTGGGTTCTATATCGAAATGGGCACGGCACAGTTTGGTGCCTGGGCATCGTTTGCAACATGGGTGGGTTTGTCCGTGTTTTCCCTGTTAAAACTGATCAACAACCACCAGGTTCGCAACATCCGCGTATCGATGTACATTGAGCGACAGCGCTTGGTAAACGAGGAAGTCTATCGCAATACCACATCTGAACTACCAGCTGGAGCACTTAGTGATAACTAACCATGCAATACTTGTTGACTTTCCTGGCGCAACGCGTACCAGTTTGCCTCAGGCTCTCCCAGGTGAATGAAATGTAATGAAAATTGCTTGAAAGTTGCTAAAAAGCACATCCATTGAGATATTGTTTCCTTATATTACTAACATTGTATTTGGTGTACACAGCTTTATTTTTAACATTCTACTCGATTTGTATAAGTATACCGTTATCGCACAGTGATGAAAGTCTGTTTAGCGCGAAGCAAAATTCCATTGAAATAATGTTACTTTCTCGAATTAAGATGGAAACGTGAATAAAATAAAAAGAAATATACATAATCACTGAATAATCAATATTTACACACTAAACAGTGTATTTAAATTAGAATATTTTAAGAAATAATCTGCGATACGCATTTTTAAAGAAATTAGTACAAATCACTCCTAGGAAGCTCTCAATGACTCGCAAACATAGCTTCAAAAAAAGAATGGTAAGATAAGAGCGATTACAATTCCAGCTTAATCACACATCCCTTCAAATCAAAGCGATTGAGTCATGGGTTAGTCACAAATTTTTTAAACGGCTTTTAGTAACATATGCAGCACTATGCAAGCATTAGTTTCATTTTATCTTATTAGTTTCATTGAAAATGGCAGTAACAGCCTGGCAATTCTAATGATAAAAGAAGAATAGGGAAAAAATAAATAAACTCATTACTTCTGTTTAATATCTTTAATATATTCATTGTTATTGAGTTTCAGTGGCAGCTTAGGAGAACAACACAAAAACAAAAGAAATTAAAACCTAAGACTAATTGAGAGTAAGCTTCAAACAAAGCCATATACTTAAAAAGTCACTTAAGAAGCAGCATCATTTGGTGCTGGGTAAGGTTAAGTAATTTAAAAACATTACCTTCAATTAAGTGAAATTGAAAGGGATATTTGTCATCGCCAATTTATACATAAAATTCTTGCTAATTGCGCAAACTGTCAAACATCACGGACTGGTTGCATTCCCACGGTGATTAGCTGTCAGTTGAGTTTAAATGGCACGACCTTGTGTCCTGCGTGTACCGTAAACGCTGACTGTTCCCTGCTGGCCAGCCCAACAGAAAAAACGAACACGGACACAGACAAGGCAAAAGCTGGTACGTTAGGAGGCCCGTCAGGTGTTTACGGGTGTGTGAAGCCTTTTTTCTCGCGTGTGTCGAACATTCTTTTCTAAGCTCTTTCCTGCTTAGCAAAACGGGAAACAGTACGTACCCAGTGGCAGTAGATATTTCTCTCTATCCGCCTTGACCATTTGGTCGAGCATGTTTCATACGTTGCGTACCTTTACGTGTACGTGCGTGTGTGCGTGAGTGTTTACTTGTGTACACCGGGATATCCCTTTTTATTCGGTGCCGAAGTAAATAAAACAGCGTTTTAATCATACCTGACTCCGTACCACAGTCTCTTATCCCACAATCTGTGACGAATCTCGCTTTGTTCGATTAATGTGAAAGAGGGCATTCTCCGATCCGGGTGGAAAGTGCAGGGCGACAGAGAAAGCATCGAAAACGTCAACTGGCTGTGGCGATCTCGCAACTTGCTATGGTGACTGTGCAGTCGCGCGCGCGTATGTGTGTGTGTATTTACGTGGACGCGTTGGGCAGGAGTGAGTGAGATTAGTTGGTATCCATTTTTGTTGCCGAACTCAGTGTAACATTTGGTGGGCTGGTCGGTAATCCAAGGACATCGGCTATGCTGTATCCTTACACCGGCATATAAAACACCCTATATCCGGACACAGAAAGCAGGAAGTGTGTTACTCGATTCCATTTCCCCGAAAAAAGAAGACTCCGGACCGACAAATCAAACGTAGGCCAAGGGTTTCGGGGACACCTTCACACACCTTAAGGCAGTCATCCATAGGCGACCAAGCCGTTTACTTACGCCCTTTTAGCGAGAAAAGAGCCACCACCACCACCATCACTGCCATCGTAATCGTCTTCGTCATCGTTTCAAACAGTGCCAACTGCACTTTCGCCGTATGCGTTAATCACGCAGTATGTGATAGCTAAAGTGTGTGCTGATTCTGGTGGCGAATGCTCGCGTTGCATCCGGGGAAGGGAAGAAGATTATCATCGATAAAGGAAATCGCCAACAAACACCATATCGAAAAATTGGACTTCGTGGACAGACACAAGCTGGATAGCGTGTGTGGCGCACTAGTCAGCTATAGGTCGGTGGTTGGTAAAGCGGAATGCGATAGTTGTGTGCGAGTTTCTTGCGGAACCACACTGTGTGCGCCCTTGGTAGACGACGTCTAATACGCGATATGATGATGATGAGGGTACTTTAGTGAGAGAGAGTGTGTGCCCCATCTCATTATACATACCTCAAATGGCTTTTCTAGCGGTGGCCGTACACGGGATTCCCAATGCCTACTGCTATGTTGCGGTCTACAAGAAGTGCTAGGTGCATGTGTGTGAGTTTCTGAATTGCAGAAGTGAAAAGTGAAAACATCAAACACCCTTTCCGAAGAAGGTGTCTCCGTACTCCTTTACGTTGCATACTGTGTCCTTCCTCTTTCGCTCCTTCTCTTCTTCTATTACCTACTTGCACATCCTTCTGTCTAGCTTTGTCCGATTGTGGGATTGATGTGGCTGCTGCCTAGCACGGACATACATTCCCCAGTTGATCGGCAAATTTGCCTCCGTTGTCTCTTATGCCGTGATTCCAAATCCAACCAAGCATTTACAATAATATCATTCGGTGCCGGACACCGAAACAATCAGTGATACAACACCACGCACCCACGTCCCAACCCGACACACGTCGGCTTTTATCCAGCGGAGCGCATCAGTTAGGCGAAAAGTGAAAATCTTTCTACCTATGTTGGCGAGCCGACCAAAATACGTCGGTAAAAAGAAAAATCAAATCCGAACGGAAAAGGCATAGTCAACAACTAGCAACAGTGTCCCCAGAGTTATCGCCAAGTGTGTGTTTTTTTTTCGGAAGTGATCGCGAAAATATAATCCTGCCAGGGGTAAACGTACACTGTGTGTTTGTATATGTACGAAACATCATAACTGGAGCATTTTTCGAGTAACTTATTCGACAGAGCGCATTAAATTCACCAGTACATCGCGCTCGTAACGAACGCACAGGATGGATCTTTTAACAAAATCTGAAGGTAAGGTTTAGAATAAGTCAAACAAAATAGTCTGAAGTGACAGGAAAAAACTAAAATATGTAAATATTCTCGCTCGAAAGTGGATACTTGGCTTACGGTGCGACCGAACGAGTGAATCATCTCTGATTAATGAACCACTGGATTGCGGGTTTATTTATGGGTGCACAAGGTGCATGATTGAGCGCCTCGTTGAATACACACCTCGTGTGCTATTTACATGTCTGTGTACCATTATTAATCAGACAACATCACTCGTCCTAGCCAAAGTCATAATATCATTAGATTTGTTTCCTACAGCAATGTAACGTGCACACCCAGTAGGTCTGTTTTTTAATTAACGACACTGAGTCTTTCGTGTTCAGGTGTGTCAAAGAATGGAAAACATGTGACAGCGGCAAGGCTAAACATGATACCTTCAGTATTGTATCCTTCTTGAGTTTGCATTTTTCCGCTTGACCTACATTATCATGTGTAAAATGGGACTCTCGCATATATTCTCTGACCTTTCTCAACACCGTTCTCGCAATAATCTTCCCGTCTATTGACATTTACGCTTTTGGTATGCTTATGGAATGGTTTGCAACACACCATCATAACGACTGTTAAAAGTTCGACGAACCCCTCCCGTCGTTGTGGGTTATGGTTGCCCAAGTTTTCGGTTGCGTAGGTTGCGACCAAGAAGAAGATTTTTCCCTGTCTAGTCGAAGGAAAATCTGGTGACCTAGATTTTTTAGGAAAAACATCCATACACGGTAAAATGCCAACAGAAATGTCAAATACCTAATACCATTTAGTCCCTTGGGGAAAAAAAATTAATAATAGTTTTGTGAATCGTTTAAATAGGAACAGCGTTGAAGGATTAGTAGGCTGTGCTGTTTGTGTTCTATTTCAAGATCAGAAAACGGTTTATGAAGAAAATATACAAAGAAAAGAAGAAATTATGTTTGAGAGAAAGGGAAAAGGAGAGCGAGATAGCCAGATGCTAAGGAAGTTCTGTGACCTTTTCTGCGAAGCATGGTCCGCCGTGTCCTGGTGAAGCATTAAGACATTGAGCATTGCATGAACTTTAGGGAGGTCGATTACCGGATGTCACCGTTCACAGGACATGTTATGGATGGAAATGTAAAACTTCCTACATTAGCAAACGATTAGACAACTGACTTGATGTTTTCATTTCGCTTCTAGAATCTTTTTTACATTACTTTGAACATAAGCAGCGCATTATCGTCGTTGTTGCTTTTACTAGTGGCTGGAACAGATGCGCTGAGATGTTAATATAGAGAAAAGAAAAGCGCACAGAGAAGGCAGAAACCATTCTGTCGATGACTCAACCCGAGGCATAAATCGAACGTGTCCGTTGATGTCACGATGGTTTCTCTTCTCCCTTTATGTCATCTCCCTTTTCTGGAGTGGTGAAAATGTAGGCCAGTGCCGATCATTGCAGCCACACCCAAGATTCAAGATTAGTAAAGCGGAGGAAACAGCACATCTATTCCTTATGACACATCTGCATGCACACATACAAACATGTAGATGACTAAATGCGGGGTGTGAGTGTGTCCTCCTGAAGCCCTTTGCGGGTGTCGCTTTTTATGTGCGACTATAGAGATTTCCCCTTTTTTTTTGCACCGCACACTGTACTTGTCGAGACGTGTCGCGTCATTGCGTTCAACATTTGATAAGATTATTGTAGCACGGCTAGTGTACTAGTATAGGCATATACACACAAAAAACATACAGTCCGACGAGACAGCAGCGGATGTTGTAAGTTGCTTTTTATCGCAAAAATACGCAACAGCAGTGGAAGAAAGGAAGAACTGTACAAAGCTGACAGTGTGTGAGACTGGGTTGTAAGCTCTCTCGCGCCGTTATCATTTATCCTATCTTAGGTTGGTTTGCAGTTTCTTTTGTTGTAAAAGTCGATTTAGTGCTAGCAAACATTGTTTTACAGACTTGCAAGTAGAAGTTTAAAAATATACATATTTGAGGCTCAAAAATCAAAGTGATAAAATGCCTCCACCATGACCCCTTCTGGCCTATGAGTCAATCATAACATCGTAAATAGAGAGCCTGTTTATTGACTCTAGCCATGCCATGATATTTCTCTAGTGGAAATAATGTCTCTTCACTCAAAACAAGTTCCGCTTTATAATGATTATTGGATATTTAATTTGTTTGAAGTAAATCGACAGTAGCTGCCTTTTCTAATCAGCAATAGTTTTTATTTTCAGGGTCATGACATTTCTGGGTGTTTATGAGCAGTATGATCGTATTACATTGCAATACCATACAGTGAGAGTCTCGGAACGTGCACGTTGGTGTGTTTCCACGGAAGAAAAGCGAAAACTTTCGCGATGAAACTAACAGGCAGCAAAGTCATGGTTGAAAACCCCGTCCCAAAAACATGCCATCACACGATCGTGAAATTTCGTTCCAGTTATCTAATGTAACATGGGGCGCCGCTTATCGGAACGACGAAGAGTCTGTGGCTTTTTGTATTAAAGTAACTCAACCCCACCCTAAAGCTTATTATTCTTTGCACGTACGATTGCCGTGTTTGCACCGTACGGTCCTACTGCGTAAGTGTGCGTACTTCTTTTGTTTTGCAAAAGCTCTACACATTTATGCTAACATTTTGGTATAAATAATTATGATTTGCAGCCGTCACACCTAAGATAAAAATAAAAATAAATGACTTTGGTACGAAGTTGAATAGCATATCAAACTATCTGCTTCCATTAACGGGCAGGCACTTTTACTTTTTTAATAAACTCGACGCGAAAGTTGAGGTGCAACTATACTTTTATTTTTAGGTTTACGGAATGTTCCGGGAGAAACCCTTCAATGACCTTTTTTTTTTTTTTCAACATTGCATTGCTGTAATGCTTGCGGAACAAACGAGCTTTTCTGATGAATACTGCATGAGTTGCTTTATTCATCACAAATATATAAACTATCGTAAAATCTAAAAATTGATCAACAATGTGTCAGTGCCAATCGCCAAACGCGAAGAAAAACAAAACTAAAACAACAAATCTGATTCACGATCAATCCAAAAGATTTCTACTCTTCGATCAAGCTGCTGGGGACAATGAGTTGAGATGTAAAAAGAACTCATTTCTCTTAATGAAATCTCAAAAAAATCTCAACATTACGAATGGTACCGAATTATTAACCTTTTGCTGATGGCGATTAAAACCATATTAAAAACACTACCCAATAGCGTTTATCATTGGTATTGGAAAGGAAGCTGCTGAAACTCGACCCAGTCACACATTATCTTTCATGAGCACTCGTACTGTTTTTTAGATGATCAGTGGAAAACATCATACTCGTATAATCGAATCCCGAATCGTATAATCATCGCATTAACATTTCTCCTCGTATCGAGAGAAATCGATTGTACCGAATCATCATCATCACCATCATCATCGTTATCATCGATGCCGCCCTTGAGTGCACAATTGTCTATCTTATCGTTATCTGCCGCAGTCTCATGTCTTGCCGTTGGACGTCCTTATTGTTTTCCTAATCGATTTTGATACCGTGTGGCCGGTCGCACATAACGATCGATTGAGTTTCGCCAACACATCCGTATTTTCCGCTCTGTGGTTAAATTTGAAACATTCAAACACAGTGGCCAACTGTACAACTAAAACACTAACTAACTCTTCACATACCGGCGATTCATTTTGAAACAAATTGTTTTCTTCTGTTATTTTTTTTTTTCAATGGTCGCATTTCCGCCCAGTCTACTTTTCGTGCACATTGCACTGTCCACCAGCATACTTGCAGCATACTGACACACTCAGCGTTCAAAAGACAGAGCGGCAGATATCGCGGCGATGTGGCCGGATGAGTCATGTGTAACTTTGCAACCCAAATTTATGGCCATCCATTTGCATACGAACAATGCGTTGGTTCCGTCTCGTTTCAGCGAGTTGCAGGTGACCACCAGCCCGGAGATACTGAGGCACTCACACACACACGCACACATACACGTGCTATTGCTAGGGCGGCGGCCTGTATTAATCGCGCGTGGGGAATTGGCACGAAGTGGAATTTTGGTAAAAATATTATCGTGTATTCGTGTTTATCATCATACCTGTGGCTCATGAGGGTGATGGAATAATTCATCAAGCACGCAAACCAAACAAACTAAAACCAGCCAGTTTTATTTCTCTTCAAAATGGGTTGGTCAGTTTTTCTTATTCTTCTTCTTAGGGCTCAACAACCGTAGTCGGTCAAGGCCTGCCTAGGCCGCTAATGAACTTGGCTCTCTGTGACTTAACAGTTTATCCATACCAGAAGTGAAGAAGTCCTACGTATGAGTGGATCGGTCCATATGAGAATTGAACCCATGATTGGCCTGTTGCTAGGTCATACGCCTTGTACTGCTCCTGACTGTACTATGGTACCTGTCGTACAGAAACATTGTATCAGTACAGGTAAATTAAGCGGAAGCAGAAAATAAATTATAAATTAATCAACGCCGTTTGAAAGCATTTGCAAATTTCGAAAGTCAACTTTTACAAACAATACATTTGATTATGTGATGCAAAATGGAATATGTTTAGTGCATTGCGCCTATTCTTCTTGTTTTTGGTGCTCTTTGGTGCTGTTTGGCCATCGCTTGATGCTATGAAAGGTTCTTGGTCTAACACATCGAGTTCATGCGATATAACTTTCTCTAGGTCTTGATCGTTAATTAAAAGCTGCAGAAGGCCACCCTGACCGCGTACAGTGCACATTCACTAATTCGCACTTGATTGCGGGCGGATTATTGCATGGCATTTCGTGAAGCCTTTTTGATTTACGATATTGATTAATGATATTTTATGTTTTCGTTGAATGAAATATAAATTATAAGTATTCATATCACGTTCTACAGACAATTATGATTTTTTATTATTAGTATTATTGTCAAATGGGCGAACTATCGAACGTGCGGATTAAATAGGTGCGAACTATTGTCTACTGTAGGTCTTTTTAGCTTAACAAGAGACAGCGAGGATTTTGCCAAACAAACCTTAACCACATTCAGCAGATTTCCCATGATTCACGAACGCGCTTGTATGTCATATAATGCAATGACACACTCATCCTCGCCTGTGATCATGATCTACCAAGAAGAAACGCCATTTTTACTGCT
Organism: Anopheles christyi; assembly: GCA_000349165.1. Classification (NCBI taxonomy): domain Eukaryota; kingdom Metazoa; phylum Arthropoda; class Insecta; order Diptera; family Culicidae; genus Anopheles; species Anopheles christyi. Next base: position 10,768 of record KB684969.1, read on the forward strand.
ATTGCACCCACCACCCACCATCGTGCCCGAGCAGGAGATTCTGGTTGTTTGTGCGTCTTGTTTGATGATCACACCGCTATGCCCGGGCCCTTGGTTGAATGTGTTTGTTTGTGGCGTTCTGGGACCTGTTCATTTCATGGCCAACTGGGTGATGATGTATCGCTATATCGGCCGTTTGAGTTGGTTTGACTTTTAGCCTTGTCATTTGTCTAATATTTCTTGCATCTAAATTCTTACGTTTGTATCCCTCAACGACCTACCACACGAACTACCCAGGAATATTTAAATGATTGCATTTTCCATCAAATTGATGATCCTAATATTTGCAATTACCATTATCGGAATAATTATGAAAATTATTGTTTGTATGCTATTCAACTTATAGCTTAATATATATTTTTATACTTCGGCCGGTTGTAAAGAGCAGATCTAACATAGCTCGTCAAACAATCCTTTTAATGAGTAAAATCTAGCATCTTTTGCTTCTTGCGATAGAGGTAGAAAGTAGAGACAATAACACAATCTTTTAAGAATTAAAATTATTTATGTTTGCCACGAGCGTATTCAAGCGCTTTTAATTCTACGTATTTTAGATGTGTACTGTTCAATGGGTTACGTTGTGCAATTACATGGAAGTCAAGTTCTGATTTTTATTCAGACAGAACTGCCATGGTAGGCCGTATTGCTTAGTCGAGTTTTGTAAAACATTTTATCGCAAAACGAGAGAAAGTTATAATGGATCTAGTACATGAAAAATTAATTACTATGTTGATAAAGACTTAGTAACAGGGTGGTCACTCAATCTGGAAAGCCTGGAATTTGCCTTGAACGTAATTTTGTCCGGAGAAAAAACCTGGAAAACCGGGAATTATTTTTACCTATCATCTTCGCTGCTGCAATACTTGCGCTCGTCGAAATTGGGACTTCTGCGAATTTTAGGTATGGGATGGTATGGCTTGTACGTCCTACCTAGCCCTCGTCTTATCGTGCACGTTGAGCTGCCTTTTTGTAAAGCTTTGTGGTGTTCTCTTCCCCCAATTCCCGAGAATTAAAGAACAAAGCGTACGGTGAGCGCAGCCGTGGTCGAGGAAAGGAATTGTGTAGTATGAAAGCCCCACCAGGCAAAATCGTCAAACTTCTCAATCTGGCACATATGCTTTTAAGTTACCACCTACCCGTGTTCGTTTTGCGTTATTATTCAATTCTCTCAATGCAGAAGAACCTAGCTTTTGATTTGAAATTTTAGAAATGCATAGACAAACTTGTTTTTCTTCCGTTTTCAAAACATTGGTATCTTACAAGGCTTATTTTACTATGCTTTTTCTGAAAATTTCGATTTGTATTTCTTCATTCTACCAGTCACCTACCAACATCGATTCTCCGTACAGTGCGAGGCCACATACAAAACGTATAACCTATCCGTGTAGGTGTTTATTGAAGTAAAGGTATACATTTTGTCATAGATATGACGGTTACAGTATTGTAATATACATTACTTGCATGCATATTTGTACTACCTCCTCACTGGCCATAAATATATGAAAACCAATACGAAAAATGTTGCAAGTTGGTTAACCATCGGTTAAAGAAGTGTAGTTAACCGGAATTTAAAAACCAAATTCGAGTGGCCACCCTGTAGTACATTAACGTGTCAGGTGTTACATTAATGTGACTTTGGCCTTTCGGTTTCATTGTTCCCTTTCATTAATTGTCATTTGTAATGCATGTTTTACTTCTTCAGAATGATAAAAAATTATCCGCGTTGCATTAGCATTATTATGGTCGTGAAACGAATTATTTTTCTTTTCATACACATTATATGAAAAAAAAAACCTCCCAGATAACGTGTTTTTCGTGTTACTAGTGAGTCAATGGAAGGATTAAAGTAGAGGATCAACTGTACAATTGTAAAGTGACTTAATATTCAATTACTGGGATCAAATTTGATTTAGGACTGACTATCCTGATACGGAAAAAAATAGACAGTCTTCAGTTTTTGCTCCAAATAATAATTAAGAAGTACTGCATGACCGTGATTTTGTTCATATCTAACACATTCAAAAACATTGAAGTGACCGTTCCTACAACATTTTAAGGGTATCAAATTCTACTTGGATCGAAAAAGCCAGCATGAAGGATAATTTTCTCGTTTACGGTGTAAAATTAATGACAAAACAATAACGGAACAATAAATGACAATCCTTTGAATTAAATATTGGAAGCATCACTGAAAAATACTTATTTATCATAAAATATATTATTAAATGTGTTGAAAATTATTTCTTTCTGGAATGTGTGACAATTCTACACACATAACGTGCGACCAAAATTTTACTCATTCAATTTAGTTGCTAAACGCTTCTGAGTGCTTCAGAAAGTGTTTGTTAAAAGTCAGCTCGGAACTATAACGCGCGCTTTACCCTTTGCGGCATTCCTGGCTGCGTTGTCACAATGTGTCCCGGTCGCACATCACACGCGTTAGCGACCGACACGAGAGGAAATGGCTTATAAAGCATCCACCGTGATGGATTTGCTGGTTTAACCTCCACTCGAAACGTGTTCCTTACGTGCTGCCGTTCACGCTCCGTCGTGCTAGATATTTCATCCAGCTTCCATTGCATTTGAAACGGTGTCACTTTTGCTCTTTGTCTTTGTTCCATTCCATCCCCTCTGTGCTGTGGCGAAGCCAACGTATGCCAACTACTTTCTGTCACTAGCAAACATTGTGCCAACCATATGTGAAAAGGAGCGCGAGAGGGATACTACGCGATGTGACTTGATGGTCGGCCACCACCCCATCTGTTCGGGGTGTGCCAGGGAAGGCGATCTAGCGACTCTCTAAATCAAGAGATGTATTCTTCCAGCCTATTAGACGACGCTACACATGACATCTTAGTGGAGTGGAGTGGAGTTACGCCGAGGACTGACGACTCAGCGCATGGAATGAACGAAAAAGAGAAGATCGCGAGAGAAAGAGTGACTATCGAACCAATCGTATATACGTGTCTGTGTGTGTGTGTGTGTTTAGTAAGGGGTGGTCACCACTTTGGCGGTTGTTCACCTTTCAATTTGGAAGATACCGGTGTGTGCCGCATACTTTTTTGTGTTTTGTTTCGATTATTCCGTTCGCGTGTTTCCTACTCAAACTCTCGCTGTTTCTGTTGGCCATCCCCTTCGAGATGATCTCAGGTGTTTGCTGCTCTTGTGCGCTGTACCGTTTCAGATGGCCTAGGGCTGTTGGGATTTTCCACTCACGATGGCGTAATAGGAAAACTGGCCTGTATGCTTGATCGTGGACCTATGTCCAATAAGAAGAATTTGCTTTACTTAAACAGATGTGTGCCTCAAATCATTCGACTAAAGAGCTGAATGCGTTTGCAATGTGTGTAAGGAGCGTGCATGTATATTTAGTTATGACTTAGATAACCGTAGATATTAGTGAAAAAAAATTTGAACAATTTTTAAAAGTTTGCTCTTAACCCATTTCGAAATTTCGTCGTTTTTTTATTGGCCGTCATCTTCATCTAGAATGTGGAATTTTGTTTCCAATGTTCCCGAATCCATATCCCAAACCAGTTATGTGATGTTCTTTCATTTTAATCTAACACTCTCATACTAAATACTCCCCTTTGAAAAGCCTGAATGAACTGTATTTTATGACACACGTAAAAAAATAGCTTTTTTTAATTTGATTTGAAGAACAATTCACCATGCAATTCAAAATGCTGTCTATGTCTCATTCATGCATAAACCTCGTGCCGCTTAAACAACCCTTTTCGATGGTGGTATACCGATTAAAATCACCATCTGATCTTTTACATTTACGAGGCCTACAGCTGGGCTCCGCGGCTGCTATCCACCACTCGCCCTTTGTGGCAATCTTCCGCTCTTAAACCGCCCCGAAAAACCAGGCCAATCTGTGTAGCTACCACCACACGGTTTGTTATAGAAAAGGGAGGGAAAGTGAAACATAGGAACAACGATCACTCACGACACCACCGATCACCTCCACCGTTTTCCTCCCAATTTGGGAAGGGGTTAATGTGAATATATCCTCATAAAGCGCAGTATCGTTTCCCAGTTCTTAAGCACGAGGGAAACACGAGAAACAAAAAAAAAAGAGCAAGAAATAGAGAGGGAGAGAGAGAAAGAGAGAGAGAGAGAGAGAGAGAGAGAGAGAGAGAGAGAGAGAGAGAGACCAGTCGGTCGAGCGATCTACCAACACGAGACTATGATCTAAGACTTGCTTTAAGGCGCGGACTTATGCTTCCACGATCCA
>KB684980.1:7935-38409 GCA_000349165.1 Anopheles christyi
GAGAGAGAGAGAAAGAGAAGGGGAGATAGCACGGCTCCATCATCGACAGCTCCATCATCAAACGAACGAACCCGCAGGCGATATTGGCACTTCAATCGATCAGCCGATAAAGGGGACGGCGCGGCACAACCACAAGGTTGGCTGTCTGTCCAGGTCCATCAATCGACAACCTAACGAGCATTTTAATTATTAATTTCGGCGGCATGTGCAGCAGCGCAAATGGGTATGGGTGGTGCGCGATAATGCTAACGGTGCGAGAGCATTGGTTAAGCAAAGGAGACGGCACCACACAGACAGCACGAACGTTCTGACCGTGTTACTGATCCCCCGCCCCCACCCTCTCCTCCTACCCTCCTCCTCTCCTCCCATCATCAGAACATAGTAACACCAAGCTTTTATTTTCGGGGTAAACACGCCGAACGGTTAAGCGAGAAGTGGTATGTTATTAAACTTTTAAAGCACTTGATTGAAGGTAGTATTAGTCTCACGTGACCCCAAGGCACTGGGCAGGAGGGATGGTTTTGTTTTGTTTTGATGAGTTGCGATTATATTGCGTTTCTCGGCGAAGCGTTTTCTCAGAATGAAAGCATAGCTACCTTTTTAATATCTTATTTTTGACACAAAACTATAGCATTTCCAATCGAGCATATTCAATACAATGCTACGCTGAGCTTTTCAGTGCTTTACGTCTTTTTCCTAACCTTACCTCAAGGTCAGTGGGTAAGGTTACGAATCTAACGTGCCAAAACTCTTGTGTGTCACTCTTAGAAGAAATAATTTGATAGAAAGATTTGTTGAAATCAGTTAGAATATTGGTAAAATAGACAATTAGACCACATGTCATCTTTCGTGTTTTATGAGCAGTAAACCTGAACAATGATATCGTAAAATGTTGACAACACGTCAAGCTGAAAAATCGTCCCACGTATAAATAGAAAGTTGCCATGGAGATCCCCGATGTCTTGCTGTCAACGGTGGTAATTAGTATGTTTTAAGAAAAAAAACTCTTCAATACAAAAATATTTAATATACTTCAAGTATACGCAATCAATATCAAACTGCTACAGACTACTGTATGCCCCTCAGAAACATGGCGTATCGACACATTCCAATAACCTGAAGGGTTTACTATGGCTACTCCCAAAATGGCGGCATAAAAAAGGGCACCGCTTAAAATCTCGCAATTCGTTCTTTTTGAATAAAAAAAAAAATCTCGCAATTTAGACAGAAATTTTCTACTCTCTTTACGAAAGGAAGAAAAAGGAGGAGTTTTAAATTAATTCCATTTGATCCGAGAACGAATTTGAACACAACATATTAAAACTTTAGTAAATGACTACGAACGATAGTACATGCGCTGAATTGAACCGATTGTAATGAAACAAAAGCCGATCGATAAGGTAAACGAATAAATGGCAACAAAAACGAAACAACAACCACGTCCACGACAAATAGCAACTAAATGGAAGGGGTGGTTGTCAAAGATGAGAGTTCGAGAACCCTGGTGAATTGAAAAAGAAAAACCAAAACGTTCCACCGAAAAACGACACTAATTGAGGTGAAGCACAAACTGATGGGCGAACAAAATGGACGGAAGAAGAGTGAATTGAAAACACTAACAGCAGCGTTCATATCACGCCACATTAGTAGCACACACGCGCGTATGGGGTGGGGATTCTAAACACTAAACAGGGACATGGATTATTATTTTTTTAAATTTTGGTTAGGGGTGTATTAGGGACGATAAGTATCCCTCCGCCATTTTTCGACTTCACCACACGAAAGGGCCGAAACTAGTAAGGCGCTTTTCACATGGTGGTGGTGGTGATTTGAATAGAACCCCGAACAAAAGGGGGATGAATGATGGTTGCCCCGGGGAGAGAAAACTGATCCGCGCTTCCCGGGTTATTGTGGCGTAGATTTCCATGTATATGTTGTGTGAATAGGTTGGTAAATGTGTGGAGGGAATGAAACCGAGATTGGTGAGTGCTGCTAATGGGAGGAAGGGAAAGGTGGCTTTGTTTGTTTCTTACCTTCTAGGAGTCGCTGAATCAGATTGTCCACATCCAGCGTGTAGTCGCCCATTGTTGTAGCGGTGCGGTCGGGATGATTTCACGGAACTTTGATAGTTTGCAGAGTTGGCCCTCCGTTCGGCGTCCACGCACACACACACTCACACAAGTACACAATGCTCTGTTAGTGGTGGAGGCGTTGGGTTTCCCTTATTGTACAAGGGAACCGGCACGTTCAATCCTTTTACTACGGACGATGAAATTCTTCCTTCCTCAATTATCTTCTTCCTCTTTTACCAAGCGACAATCAGTAAAATTTGGACAGTTACAGCACGAACGACGAAAAGCGGCAGGATCGTTCCAAAGTGCAGCTTCTTCCCGGTTATTGCAGATCGCTGTCAAAAGTGTTTTATCCTCACCAACTCTGACTACTGGATTGATTTTTCCAAGAACCTAAACGCGTATCACACTGTGGTATAGCAACAGTTCCATGACATTGCGATGTAAAAATTGAGCACACTCCTACAAACTCTTTAGTGCACACTGTTGCTGTTGCTCTTGTTGCCGTGTTTTCCACCAGTGTGTGTGGAGACAAAAATCTTCTTAAATTATTTTATCCACACATGGAACGGCAAACGCACACACTGACACTTTCGCACGTGCGCAAACTCCCGGGGATAGGGCCCGGCTGACGGACGACGAATTTAGCTGATTGCGTATCCGCAAAACAATCGTCACCAACACACACATGCACCCTCCAAACACACACACACACACGCGCGGTCGGGTTAGGGGTTGTGTTATTAATAAAGTGCGACCACACTAGCGCCGGCTTCGGAACACACTGACGATGATCCGGTTCACTGATATTTTCGCTCACTGGGTCTTGTTACAACGCGATTTAGTTGTGGTTGAAAAGATTCACAACGTGATTACCACACTCGACGCGACGGTACGCCCTGTAGATTATGAAATGAAGATAAAATTATTGAACAAAAAAAAAGAAGCAACAAAAAAAACTAACAAAACATAATAACTATTGCACTATTTGCACTTTTTCTAGCACTAACTAAACACCGGGAATGTTTCACTTTTACACCACAAACTGACACACCGGTCCCTGCGGAGTGTTGTCTCACCCCTGACCCCCTTTTCGCTCTTGTTACACTTCTATTTACAACGCACGCGCACCTGGTTTTATTAACGCGAGCCGCTTCCCGCTTTTTTCCACGATCCTCGTCCAAAGGGAAAGACTGTAAAATGGCATCACCACTACCACTATTACCACAATCAGGCACGTTGCAACACGGTGATGGATGCAAGTGGCAGCAGCGGTGTCGCTACAGACCGAGTGCATCACCGCTTGCATAAAACGATGGGAAATGTGCGTATGTATGTGTTTGTGTATTTTAAGGTGGAAAGTAGCAGTCGTGTTCCCAATTTTGGAGTTATTTTCACACCAAAAGCAGCCAGAGGAGCAGCGCAACACAACTTCGCTTTTATTCACACACCAAGAAACAAGCAACCAGCAACCAACGCATGCAGTACAAAAGTGCTACACATCACACATATCCACACACACATACACATACACACATATACACCACTAGAGCAATCTAGTGTGAAGAAATACACACACATACAAGCAGCACACAACTCTGAGCATGGGGTATTATTTTTGGACAACGGTTCTCCACACTGTCGTCGGTGCCGCCGCCGTCGCCTACTTGAGGAGAAAATTATTCTTCCTCCCATCGGTTGGACACATTTTCCAAAAAACCTTCGCATTCATGATGCAGGGGTGCAAAACGAAGGAAAAAGAAAAACACCAACTATTTGAAAATTGGTCCCTTGGTCATTTCTTCATCCCAAATGTTCCGGTTCCACCTTTACACGTTCGCGCACGGTCAACACGCCAAAGGCCGATTCAGCCAAGCGAAAACTCTGCCGTCTGACGACGAAAACGGCCAATGGGATGATGAAACATGCGTGGGGGGGGGTCGATTTGTTTTTTCTTCCATTTTCTTTCCCCTGTTCAGCGGTGTAGTATGATAAACGAAAAAAGGGAAGAAACGCTCGAAATAAGATTCACAGCAAAATGGAGCAAAGCTCTCCTCCCAATTGCTGATGCACACAACACACAGTTTCTTTTTGCACACGTTTCTCAGCAATTCTTAACTGCACAACATACTTTTGCACCATCTAGCTAGTGGGAGTTCTCGGAATACCTTTCAGTTCGGGATTGTAGCAACACCACACCTAACGGCGACGCAATGTGAATACGGGAGCGAACAACTTGACTGTGAATTTTTCACACGACAAGCACAGTTTTCTACCTGCCTTAGAAGGTGGGGGGGAAACGATACACTCCACGGCAGTGCACACACCTTTTTACGGACCCTGTCCTATGAGTGTTTGCGTATTGAGTGTTTTTTCGAGCGAAATACAATGGACAGACAACGATGGTCTCGACACGAATACGTTGACAGGAGGTTTTTATGCGTATTAAGACCACTAGAGAAGAGCCCATTGTGTAATATGGTCAATATTCATTGAATATTAACCCATAGTCCTTATCGAAAATAGGAAGCGAATTTAATTCCATTACAACCGGAGGATAGTTTTAGTTCACTCTTTTAACATCAAATAATAAATAAACTAAATTTATGACAATCGCTCCATTTTTCGTTTAATTCGGTCAATTTAATTTTGGATTTTCGAACAGATTTCGAAATTGAATCGCAACAAACTTCAAACTGGCTTGACAGTACAGGGTGATCAAAAGCAACAAATCGTGCATATATCCATTCCATGATAACAAACAACAAAAAACTGTTAGCCTTGACGCACTTGGAATAAGCGAATTAGTAGCAAACCCGTTCGCCATAGCTAGAAGGAATGGCCGATTACGACTGGAATGAGCAACATAGGCAGCAGGTCCTACAGGGACGACAGATTTTGGAGCGAACTTCAGCCAGTCTGGCCCGATCAAATCAGATTGCCATCGAAACGGAACATACGGGTCATGAGGTAAGTAGTAAATACACTGCATTAGAATGTGCTCCAAGATCTCAGATCTGCCTTATTTCTTCTAGGTAATTAACGAGCTTGAAGTGCAGCGGGAATCTCTGCTGCGGAGCCAACGCCGGCTGGAGAATGCCAACGATGATCTGAGCAAATCCGGCGCAATTATTCGTGCGATGAAAAGGAATGTACTGTACAATAAGCTCATTTTAATTATGATCATCGTAATGGAGGTGGTAATTCTGGCAGGCATGATTGCGATTAAGTTCATGTAGCGGGGTGCTGTCCCCGCCAGCAAAAAAATAAATGCCAAAGTGTATAGCACCAGAACGTGTCGCTTTAAAGGAAAGATTTCATTGCCTGCATTGTTATGCTAAATTTTAAACATGCAAAAGCTGTTAATTTTTCTCCAGGTGAAATTGTTAATCAGTTCATTTTTATTGTATCCCTTTTACAATATAATGCATATTATAATATTCAGTGAATAATAAAAAATACTCTTGATAACCTTACAGTTTAATAAGGTCTTTGGAAGGCCACAAAGGTGTAAATCTCGCTGTTATATGATTAAAGGTAGAAAAAACTCTTGTAAAACTTGAACCAATTGCACCTTACCATATGCCTCCGAAGCTTGCAACTCGAGGCGCACATACCCTAACACGTACAGGTCACTCTGATATCGATTGGGCGACTTGCCCTCTTGCTCGTCATCATCATCATTTGTTCTTCAGTACATGCATGATGACCTCGTCAACCGTGTGATTGTTCAGCAGTGCCTTAATGTCTTCATCATCCATCGTAACGGAAAAGAGAATTTTCGTATTCTCCCGCATGCGAGTAGTATGGTCACCGACCTCCTCGCCCTTCGCCGGCTGATGACCGCAGCCCCTTATGACGCGCCCCAGTACCTCCTCCACTGGTGCATCTGGCCAACCAAAGCTGTGCAGCATCTCATCGCCCATCAGCATCTGCAACAGCTCTGATATCTTTTTCTCCAGCATTTCATCGCTCAGGAAGATCGGTATGCTGTCTTCATCCATCATACGCATACGCTTCGGAGTGTTGGATGATTTCGATTCACGTTTTCGCTTCGCTTTCGGTTCCTCCGCCACGGCCTCCTTTGCCTTAGCTTCTTTCGTTCGCGATTGTTGCTGTACGGGGGGCGATGATACTTCCGCCTGTTTTACACGCTTAACACTTTCGACCTTTACCACGGTGGGCAGGTTCTCTCTGCGTTGCTTCGGGGAAGGATTTGTCGCTTTAGTTGGTAATTCTTTCGCTGGACGGGACGTTACCACTTCCGCCTTTTGTTGTGCCGATCCACTTGGGCTTGCTTTAGATACGCTGGGAACGGTTTGCCGTTTTGGCGGTGAGACAATCTCACTGACCTTATCACTCACAACCTTCGCTTCCTTCGGTTTAGCGGCTACAGCCATTTCCATTGACTTTGTACGTAAGGGTACAGCAGCAGTCCCGATCGGAAGTGGTGGCGACATCTTTACTTCGTTTATTGAAACATTTTCCAGCTTCACACTGTCCACGGCCACCATCGGTATGGATTTCGTCTTTGATTTGTCAATATACTCGATTTCCTCGTGCGCACCTAAAACGACTTCCGTATCCTCTGTGATCGGTAGTAGGTCGAACGGAACCGAGGTGGTAGGAGGCAATGCAATGGAAGTTGCGTTCCCTGCACTGGCAGCAATCTCCACCACCTCGAACACTTCCACGGTTTGCGTTGGATTGTAGCACAGTTCCTTCGGTGCGTTATCATCCATTGTCGTGATTTGGTAGACAGCACCGTCAATTTCTACCGTTGCTTCCTTTTCCGCTTCCCTCTTGGCGATAAGATTTTTCATTTTTTCCTTTTCAGTGTCCTCCATAATTTGGTCCATGTAGTCACTGCGGGAAAAAATCGTATATGGGTAAACAAATTAACCACTCAATTTAACAACCAAACGAAAATTCGACCACCTACCGATGTTTTGAGCGCATATGACGCATCAGGCAGTCTTCCCGCTTGAACGTTCCCGAACAAACCTTGCATTGGACCGGATTATCCTCGTCGTGTGTCCGCTGGTGTAGCTGTATAGCATGCTTGGTGGTGAAAAATTTATTACACACCAAACATTCGTAGGCTGCAACAAGTATGAACAATAATTATTGTGCCTCGTGTCACCAATTCTCAGAACACAAACTTACGTTTATTCTCCGCATGGATAAGCTCGTGGCGTACTAGATCCTCCTTGCGCAGGAACGATTTCGCGCACTGTTCGCACTCGTACGGTTGTTCACCGCGGTGGGCAAACCTAATGTGCTCGTTCAGCCGCGCCTTCCGGTTGAACGTGGCGTCGCACTCACTGCACTGAAATGTAACATCGCCGGTGTGTGTGAGCACGTGTGTACGGAGCTGCGTGGCCTGGATGAACCGCTTGCCGCACTGTTCACACTCGTGCGGTTTCTCGCCCGTGTGCGTTTTCCGATGCCGGTTAAGCGTTTCCCGTGCAGAAAATGTGGCGGAACACTCGTCACAACGGTACGGGCGCTCGCCCGTATGCTTGCGCCGATGCTTCCGCAGTGCACCAGTCGACGGAAAGGACATTGGGCACAAATCGCACGGGAACGGCTTCTCGCCCGTATGGGTACGGATGTGAATGTTCAGTAGCGACGAGCCGTAGAACGATTTCGCACAATACGGACACTGATAATCACGTTTCCGTGCGCCCTGACCCATGTGCGAGCGTAAATGTTCGCGCAGATTGTCAATGCGCGTAAACTCCTTCCCGCAAACCTCGCACGGTAGCACCTCGATGTCCTTCGTTACCATACCGCACTTGGTGTGCTTTTCGTGGCGGTCCAGGTGGTAGCGACGGGTAAAATCTTTACCACACGCCATACAAGCAAACGGTTTACCCTCGTCATGCGTCTTCAGATGCTCGTCCAGAACCGACTGAGAGCTGCACTTGGCGTTGCAGTAGCAGCACGGAAATGCGTCCGACTCGGAGTGGATCGAGCTAAGGTGCCGTTCCATGTACTCGTACGCTTTGAACGATTTCGGACAAAACTTGCACCGAATGTGACCGACGTGAGCGGTGCTAACGTCCTCCCCACAGCAGTAGCACGGGTTGTCCGGGTTCGGATTGCAGTACTTGTGGAACTCTTCGCCCGGATTCGCATGCTTAGCTGCCTTGCGCTCCTTCAGGATAACGTCCTGCACCTCATCCAACACGCCCGGACATTTGTATTTGTGGTCTTTCTTTTCCTGAAATAGGGTAGATATAACCATTTTTTAAATCCATTTCAACTAACTGACATCGCTAGGTCTACTTACGGCTGACGACTTGAACGGCTTTTTACACTTGCCACAGTGCTTGCTGCGATTCATGTCCAGTATCAGCCGGCCATCCTCCGTCTCCAGCAGGTCCGGATCGGAGTCCGGATTGTCCGACAAATCGTCCGACTCGTCTTCATCGCCTTCTCGATCAATGCCACCAGACACACCTCGGTAATCTTTTTGCTTAGTGACGGGCACTAGATCGATCTCATCATCACCGTTCACCTGAACGTTTACCAGAATTTCTTCCTTCTTCGTCCCACTGGTACGGACCCCTCCAACGGACTTTCTTCCCACCATAGTTCGATTTTGTATGGGGTGCAACGTAGCGTATTGCCGTGGTCGTGATCGTCGTCGTTGGTGTATACAGGAATGCCCCGTAAATTAGATTTCACTTTTCGTTATGTACCAGCAACAAACCGATGTTGTGTGTGAAGCAGAGTGCGGCGATCACTGCGAACCCGCAGGAATCCGAGAGTGCATTGGTATGCACGTTCGTTCTTATGCAAAGTTATGCGCCTACAATCAAACCAATCGCACGCATGAAAGAACAGTATAGGAAACCACCAACAAAAAAAGAGGTCGCTAGAGCATCGCTTTTTACAGTAACAACACCAACCCAAGCCCTCACAATTCTTCTTCCCTCTTGGGCAAATGTCAAACTTGTTGCATACACGCAAAGGGACGCTCGCGCACCGTTGAGGTGAAAATAACACACGCACGCAGCTTTTCACTTGATATTAGATGCTTACCTTGTTCTGCGAATGATTATCAATCTTCTGTGCAGCAGCAAGGCATACTTTGCCCACAGTTGCTAACGAAATTCCCGTTAAAATGATACGTATTTACAGCAGGTCCGAGAACCCCTGATTGTTCACTGTCGAGCGCGATTTGACAGTACGGCTTCTGTGGCGCAGACACGTCAGCAGCTTTGCCGTCTATCAGGCGCTTTTGGGCGTGTGTGCACAAAAGGGAAATTAGGCGCTGAAATAAAACAGTAAAGATAGGTCCGCCAGTGCCCTTGAATTTCATGTTTGATATTTTTCATAACAGATCATTATAGAAAGTATGTTAACATAGTTTCAGAAAATTTCGACAACTACGTTCAATATAAATTCATCGGATTATCATGTGAGAAAATGAAATGACAGAGAAATTGAGGCAAAGCAAAGAGCGACAACCAAAAAAGTAACCATGGCTCCAGAGAGGATCGAACTCACGACCTTCGCGTTATTAGCACGACGCTCTAACCAGCTGAGCTATGGAGCCGGCTGCTTTCTTCAAGAAATAGCTACTATTAGAACAAGACTTCCCTCGAAGGCATTCTGAAAACCTGGAATTTCGTGACCTCACGACTAGCAGCTAAATGCAGTAACAAGAATTTCCCTTCTGTATACTGTTATCACAATACCCTTTTTTTTATTTTAAGTTGTAACGATTTATTTAAGATTAAAGAACGTTTTCATACCCTGCGTACTGTACACAATCTGTTGTTTGTTTTTATTCTAGAAGAGATTGAATTATTTCTTGCACCCAATCCACTACTATATTGCAAGACGCTAATATGTTTCCATCTAGTTGCATCGAAAAGCATCTACTATCACGCAGTGGGAATGTGAACTATTTCGAGCGCGAAATTATGGCATCGTTCACCCAGCTACCGATGCGTAAATGTACTGTTCCCACAAGAAAAAACGTAGTTTATCTTACAGAACTAGAATTCGTACACGATTCATTTACACACATCCCATTTTAAAATGTAGAGCTTCACAGCAAAATAATTATCAAATAAAAGTGGCTCATATCGCGCGTTTCCAATGCAATGAGATCAATCAAACGCCAGCCAAAATGTATCCTGTCCTGATGTTGTGTGCCGTACAGCGTGTTGGCCACAATTACATCTAGTTCTGTGGACTAGTCTGCAACCAGCCACGACCGACCAGATACTTTTTCACGATGCTCTCCGCAACCGAGTTGATGTTGTGGTCGAGCGCGGGTCGACTGAGCAGCACCGTTTTCAGTGTGAGATAGCGCGTGACTGGCATGTTGAGTGTGCTGCACAGCTGAATTTCGTTAGACGTTAGCAGTTGACCCCCGGGCTGCTGGGCCGGATCGGATGCCAGGCTTCCTACCCCGCCGGCGGCCTGATGGTGGTGGTGGTGGGGTTGCCTCTGGACGATCGTCGGCTGATGCTGGCCGCCCGAGTTCGTCACTGCCTCCCGCTGTGAGCTATCCAAGCAGCTTTTGCTGTTGTATGAGTCGTCGGAGCAGCCCCGGTCGTCGGTGAGGTGCGTGGGCTTTCGGTCGGTGGAACTTGAGCTTCGGACGTCTTCGCTTCTTCTTCCCGATCCCCCTTGTGTCGCAGTCGTTTGGCCCGCTCCCAGCGTTTGAGCCATTCCGCTGCCCGACACCGAGGATGCCCCTCTGGCGCTCTCTCCAGAGCCGCCTCTGCTTCGGTTGTCCTGTTAAAATTTGTCGTATACAACCGGTGATCGACTGACCGTTTGGACCGATTATACATGCAAGCTATTTCGGAACCACCGTGTATTGTGCGCGTATGTTCAAGCAAAGGGCATACATGCCAAATCATAAATTAACACGGGGCGAGAAAAAAGGGGAGAAAGAACATAGAGAAAAGAGAGTTGAGAGACCGATTAAATTTCTCGCGGAAGGCAAAATTATAATCACAAAAATAGCTCCCATGTATAATCGGAACCGTCCCGGTATGCTGTCGGTTGATGCGATGGAAATGGGATGGCATTGCGGTGAAACAGATTGTAGATGTGTGTGCATGAGAATCATTAACAAAGTTGCGTGTCCATACCCACTCCCATTTCCATGGCTTTCATCAACGGGCATACCGGTGCGGAAAGCTACGCCAATGCTTACCGTGCGTCCGTGTCCGTACGGTCCCGTGTTGCGATACTGGGCCGCGGCAACATGCTGCTCGAAATGCACACACTCATCGACGCGTTGAATGCCATTCCAGCGGTAACGATTGAGCTCGGACAGCCGGATTCGGAGGGCTCGCTCCCGTTCCAGCGACGAGATGAGTCGCTCAAACTCGAGCGACGTGTAGAACTGAGAGTATGTGCGTAACCTTTCGCGGAATTCACGCTGGTCGCGGGTTTGACGTGCACGCTTCATATTCCCACGGAAGAAGTTGGCTATCAGCTGGTAATCCCGCACCACCCGTTTCCTTCGAGCGCGCTCCCGTAACCGGCGGGTGTAAATGTCAACCTGAGCTAGCTTGAGCAACATGTCCACATCCTCATCGTCCGGCTGTAGCGAGAGCGTCGAAACGAGCTGCTCGGCCGTTGGGTCGTACTCGCGTTCAAAATCGTCCCGATTTGGCATGTAGCCGAGGGCAGCCGCCTCTTCCGCGGTACAGTCCATCGGCGGGAGCTTCTGAATCAGCAGCTGACTCAACGGACCGGTATCGTCAGACGTGTGGTCAGTAAGGATCGGCCGCTGGTCGACCGCCGTTTGCCATGTGTGCCGTCCGATCGTACCGTTCAGAAACTTGGAAACATATTCCTCTTTGGCTTCCTCGGGTGTGCGGGTTTCGATGTGTTTACTAATATCCTCCCAGTTACCGAAACCGTACTGCTCGATGGCATCGAGCAGATGCAGCTCTTCCCGTGCCGACCAGCCGCTTTTACCGCGAAAGATGGAAAGAATCCCCGAATCCATGAACTGGTACGAGTGGTCATTGCGATGCGGTCCGATTTCGGCTCCGGCAGCAAAACACTGTAAACAAAGCACTGGTAATCAAACCAAGCCTACAAGCATTCTTCCTCCTCCTGCTCCCTTCCTCATCTTCTTGCTTTTCCCACCAACACCTACCGCTAGGCACAGTTCGAAGTCCGTGCACACGACGCAGTGGACGCGGATGCCCGAAATATCTTCCTGACAGTTGGTACATGTGTATTTGGCGAACAGTTCTGTGAACATGGGTGCCAAAAATAATTAAATATACGATGAGAATTGTAGTTCAAATTTTATTTTTCCCAGCACACGGACGCTCGCACTTACCCGCCATCTTGGTTGTGAAGCGAGTTTTCGATTATTCGTGCCTGCTATTTTTATGCTCGGATGTTCGAGTAGCTTCTCGGGTTGAATTTCGAGCAGAGTTGCACGATTTCAGCACACTGGATGTAACGTTTTCGAACGGTCAACATTGTGTGCTTATTTTAAATTGGCCGTTAAATTAGCTATTTTGCTAAAACTCGGGATTTTTAAAATAAAATAAAACTCCATACTTAAAAAGTATTTCAGATTGTAAGATATTTGGTCATGGAAAAAGCTTAGTTACTGTGAGTCCCTGTTTATGTTTAATCGGGTGCCAAGAGAAAATAATATTAACCAAAATATATTTTTAACATTTGATGTTCAAGCTAACAAACTGCAATCTCTTCTTGCTTGGCGTAAACGACCTACGAGGTCATGCCGGCCTTATGAGGCTTTCTAGACTTATTTTTACCACGTAGCCGGATAGTCAGGCCTTGCTACGGGGGACAACAAACTGCAATATTGATGTCTTAAAACCATGAAGACAAATAAGGTGATATTCATCCGACCCTAGTGAGATTCAATAAACGTCCGGTGTTGTTAAGATAGGAATGACAATCCATTCTGGCATCACATATCACATATGTGGTCTGATAATTAAAATGTGTACAAACTTTTCTATTACTTTTTTATTAAACTTTTCTATAGCCATTGAAAGACATATACACTGATGAACTGCAAGGATTGTTCGGTTTTTCTTATACTTTATTTATTTGCTTCGGGTTTTACAATTGTTCGTTGCTTTTCCTTTACCTATTCATTTACATCCTATGTACAATAATACTTGCGATTTTTTTTTCATTTAAATCAAGTTATTTACCCTTACGTATATGCCTACGACATCCATGGGGTGTCTTATTAAAATTCACCTGCTCAATTTTCCGAGAGTGCAAGCAACATTTTTCCTACCACTTTTTTTGCCTGCTACTAGTAATAATCGAAATGAAAACAGTAATTCTCATGCGTTATGTATTTGCAAACTACCTGAATTTTTGCCTGACCAACTAAAACCTAATGCATTATCGCTAAACTCGAATTGGGACTGCTTCAGCTTGCAATCGTCGACAGAACAATAATATGAATTAACACGTAATGGCCTCCACATGGTCATGGTGAACGGGGGTTTTACACGATCTAAGAGATTTTTGGATGTGCTGCACACGAAAGGATCCGCAGTTATTGACTAGTTTTCCCTCCTTAGTTTGTTTGTTTCCTTACCATACTAAAAGCTGCTCTAAATTACATCAAATAAATACAGTCTTGTTTACACTTAACGTCTAGAAGCATTCGAAAATCGCGCGCGCCGGACATACATGCTTTGTCTACCCAAATGGGGATTTTCCTCACACTCATCATACATCCATCCACTTCATGCTCACCATACGGATTTTTATAAAATAAATATTCTATGTTGGGATTGCTCGGTTAATACGAAACACATTCATCTTAAAGATCCCTTCTTGCCCTCTGCCCTACCCGCTGATGGCACAATGGTATTTGTTTTTGTTTTTTAGTAGATACAGTCGTTGTTGTAGCTTCTATTAAATCGATACATGTGAACACGCTCGTGGTCCGTGCCCACTTGATCGTCGCAATCTTCCTCGTCCTCGTCTTCATTGCTCTCGTCACTAGATGGTGGTGTTTCTAACTGCGGTAGTCCTAGGTCTAGGTACTCTTCGTTGGACGTTATGCTTACCAGCCGGTCTAGGTGTTGGACAATCTCACTAAACGTTGGTCGCTCCTCGGGTCGATAATGCCAACACTCTCGCATGAAAAGGTATCTAAACAACAACAACAACAAAGAAGATAAAACATATCCATTTTGAGTACGGGCGTTTGAGACGGATATGTGCAAACAATGGCGCATACATACATTTCAATTGAACACAATGGAGGTTTTTCCATCCGCTTTCCTTTCTTCAGGTGCTCCAGCAAATTGTCCCACGTTGGTATCGAAGGGTAAGGATTTCCTCCCAGTGTCATAATCTCCCACAGCAGCACACCAAAGGACCATCTAAAATAGGACAGCACATAACAACAGTAAAGTTAACGATCAAGAAAAGGCATGCGATGCGAAAATTTCAATTCTTACACATCGCTCTGCGAATCGTAGAACTTTTCTTCCAGCGATTCCGGTGCCATCCACCGGATGGGCAGCTTGCCAGTCGTCGTTTTTCGGTAATACTCCTGATCGTGAATATCTCTTGCCAGTCCAAAATCGGCTATTTTCATCACATAGTTATCGCTCACGAGAATGTTACGCGCCGCTAAATCACGATGAATGCACTGTGTATAAAGAAAAAAGGATTTCTTTTATGATAAAATGAAATAATAACATAAAGACATGGGCTACATACCCTTCTCGACGCCAAATGTTCCATGCCACGCGCTATTTGATACGCGAACGAGATAAGCTCCTTTTGTGTGAGAATTTTCTTCTCCTTCTCGTTCGTCGCCTCGTAGTTCGAACCGAACCGATGGCTGCGCAAAAAGTTCTTCAAATTACCGTGCGGGGCGTACTCCACGATCACGTACAGTGGACCATCCTTACAGCAGCAGCCCAGCAGATTGATGATGTTCACGTGCTTGCCAATCATCTTCATCACCTCCATCTCGCACACGAGATCCTTCACATCGGCATCCGTGTGTCCCTCTGTTGCGTAAGATGTTGTGTTTAGTAGAGATCCTGAACTTTCTCCCTCTCTTCCATTACTGCACACCTAGCGCATACGTACCCTTTAGCATCTTTACCGCAACCACGGTCGATGGATGGCCCTTGACCAGTCCATGCGCTTCAGCCATGACCACCTTGCCAAACATACCCTCGCCCAAACTCTTGCCCAGCTGTAGCTTGTTACGGGGAAACTCCCAGTTCAAATCGATCGGAAACTCGTACTCCGAGATCATGGTCGGATCACAGTTGCCGCTCTGCACCAGCGTCGAGCGTTGCTTTTCGATGCGTACGATCGGCATTTGCTACAGAGGCATAAAGTAATAGAGAACCAACGATTAAATACACTAAGTAAGAGCGATAGTGGGGTAGGTGGGTTTCAATGCAAATCTTACCAATGCCTCTGACATGCCCGGTATGCTGCTTTCGACGACCGGCTGCTTCAGCACGATCACCTTCTTCGTCCACTGGTTGACGTGCTCCATGGCGCGATGTTTCATCTTTTCTCGCTTTAGCTTCTTGCACACGACGATCACTATCACGGCCAGTATGGTAAAGCAAGCGCACAGGAAGATCGTCATGCCCATGATGAGCGTGGAGTGTGTGCGCACCGGATGGGCGGTCGGTGTATCGTCCGGTGGTAGCTCATCCAGCACCTGCAGATAGGCACTCTCGTACGATGCACCCAAACTGTTGGCCGCAATGCACGTGTACCAACCCTCGTCGACGTGGGTAACGTTTTCCAGCGTCAGCACTTCCGGATTGTCTGGGTCGCGCTGTTCATTACGAGGGAAAATATAAGGGCGGTTTTAATACGGTAAAACTGGGATTAATTTTGTTTTTAAACATAGTTATTTAGTTACTGTTAGTGAAGTAAATCCCATTAATGTTAGTAAGGCAAACTTACACGGATCTAATTATTACTTATTACTGGTCGTTAGTAATGCCATCTCTCTACATATGTTTAAACCATCACCTTAACAAGTGTAATATTGTCGCAATTCACTTCGCAAAGGCCCTTGAATTTGACCCACTCGACGTGTTTCGTGAGGTCACTCAGCACCATACACTCCATCGTAACATTTCCACCGACAACAAGGGTCACGTTGGATAACGCTTTCGTTATGATTGGCCTATGGTTGACACGATCTGTAACGTGATTGGAATAAGGAGTTTTGTTTGATGTTACACCACTTACATTTAAATGTACCCATTTCTACCCTTATAAAACCAGCACCACATATAAATATGCAATAATCGATAGGATACAGAAATAACTCCACCACCGAATACCAAATAACGTCCCAAAAGCAAAATAAAGTGCATCATTCGAACAGGATAAGAAAAGAAGCAAAAACTCTTCGCTCGGTACCTCTAGCTTGGTCACGTTTTCCGGTATGGACACGTTTTCCAAGTCGACAATGCGCAGCTTTACCCACTCAATGTGCGGCTCCAGATCGGACAGTGTTGGACAGCGAAAGATCGCGGTCGTGTTGACTAGCGCGGTCACATTCTTCGGACGTTCGGTAAAATGGGGCCTTGCTGGGAAGCGATCTGAGGTGATGGTGATCACGAAGTACCCAAGCATAGGGAAATGATATTTAGCATGTTGCCGGACTCAAGAATGCGTGGTACTGATAGAGGTACTAAATCGAGTGTGTTCCCTCCCACTTACCTTTCACCTCCAGCTTGGTGGTAAAGCTGACACACCCTACCCGGTTGCACACCGTACAGGTGTAGCTGCCCGAGTCCTGCGGTACCAAATCCTCCAGCACGATCGCCCAGTTCACCTTCTTCACCTGTCCCATGGTACGCTCGATCTCGCGGCCATCCTTCGTCCAGGTGATGTTCGGTTTCGGATATCCATCGGCGGGGCACCGCAACCGTACCATATTGCCCGACGGTTTCGACACTATCTTTGGCATGTGTTCTTTCTTCGTGAACTCCGGAAACCGGTCTGGTGGTGGTGTACCGGAACCGTTTACTGCACCGGCACTGTCCTCGGTTGTGTCCGATCCGTGCGCTCCCGTACCATTGGTTGGACCTGCCTCGTCCCCCTCGTCATCCTCGTCCTCGTCTTCCACGTCCACCTCGTCCGGTTGCTGGTGGGGCAGCGTTCGTGGCAATTCAGCCGCAACTGGATAGTAACGGCCCATCGCACGCACCATCACCGTGTCCTGAGTCGGGCCGGCCAAACGCACCTCACCCTGCAGCTGCGAATGGCTTTCCATCGTGTTGTGCTGGATGTAGGATGGTTCGAGCTCGCCCGATTCTGCCACCTCTAGCACGGTGGTGGAATTGACGCAGCCGTGTACATTGCACACGTTGCACACGTACGTACCGGCGTCCGTTGACAGCAACTGCTTGAACACTATCGTCGATTTGTACGAATTGTCACGATAGTCTGCTCCATCCTTTAGCCAGCTGATGGACGGTGTTGGCTGACCGACTGCGTCGCACCTGAGACGGTAGGGTTCACCCACCTCACGCACCACCGTGTGGGGATACGGTTCATCGCGCGGTGCACTGAGTATGCGCGGTGGACCTTCTTTAAGATCGTTGTCCAGTATGGTGGCCGACGGGGTGAGTAGACTTTTCCGTTCCAGGTTTGCCATCCCGGCACCGTCGCTCTGGTATTGGTCCGTTTCCTGGCTAAACACGGACAGTGTCAGATTGGACCATTCGTGAAATTCGGAACCGCACGAATAGTAACCGGCATCGGTTTTGCGCACTTGCTCAAAGCGTAGCCTGGGAAAGGTGTTTGAGAAAGAGATAGAAGAAACAATTTATTATTAGGGTAAGTGTTCCAATTATGAACATAACAATTATGAGCTCCTGTAAAGGCCGGACGTAGTTCAATTCTAATCCGGACTGTGTCGCCCCGTAGCAAGGCCTGACTATCCGGCTACGTGGTAAAAATAAGTCTAGAGAGCCTGTATAAGGCCGGCATGACCTCGTAGGTCGTTTACGCCAAGCAAGAAGATATTACATACAATTCCTATTATTGGTCTCCTTGTCCTTACGATAATGATCCTCACATGATTTTTACTCTTTTCTTTACAACCCTCACTAAATCAAACGTAAAAAATTGTCTTAGTTTATGAGCAAAGTTTGTCGGTTAATGCTCAGTAAAACAATACCACTCACGCAAAGCTTGTCTTTTAAATGAAGCACCGAGAGAACACATGTTGAACAGTTGTTAAATACTGCAGCAATACCCATCCGAAGAGCTACTCCCTCACAAGGGGCTTGCTGATGGAAATAAATACTAGCTACTTATCGTAGCGCACGATCTTTGCCCATCGTTTCCTAGCAATGCGAGAGGGTGGTCTGATAAGCATCGACCAAAGGTATGGCAATAAATCCGTCAAACAACGAATCCAATCACGTTAAGCTTCCCCTGTCGGCATGCTGTAGCACAGTCATCAGCAACAGGGAATGCATCCAGGTTCGAGAAAACCCATGTCCATCAACTGATCGCGAGCATCGGAAGGCCGTCGTTGTGTCATAAATTGCACTTCTACACAAATTTCCCTCGACACTAGCTTTACGGTAGAGCAGTTAATTCAAGTGTCAATCGATTGACTGTACTAATCCTAGCCTTGAAATTGTCTCTTGCTGCTACTGCTGCGTTCGACCTCTTCCATTTCATTTCATTTCGTCAATCGTCGCAAGAGGGTAACGCTCGTGTACCATGCTGCACCACGCGTGCGTTGGCACGTGGTTTATCGGCATGGAAAAAAATTAAGCAGTTTTCTTTTTCCTTCACTTTTGGTGGCTTCGATGTCAAGAGGATTTGTTTATTTTTCAACAATCTAATAAAAATTAGTCTCGATCGTAGCAATATATTCCACGCGCTCGTCAGCGGAGCGCGTCGGGGCAGGGGAAACAGTGAGCTGTTTGTTTTTGGGAACTTATTTCTAGCTTCTACGATGCTGCCAAGAGCAATCCAAGAAAAGATGATAATTGAATTTTGGGGGTTTTCCAATAACTTTTCCAACGATGTTTTCCTCCCCCTTTTTCTTATCTTTCACCCAAATCGTTCTACGACGCGTTCAAACCCGAACGAGGTAGAAAGATGAATTTTCCATCGACAGTCATCGCCACCAAACGATTGCAGCAGATGTTGGATGAAAATGCAGCGTGATGATTTTTTATTTTATTGTTCATCCACCCTCCCCGTTCGGTAATGCGCACCATTGGGTACGGATACCGCGGGCCAGATGCAGCACAATGCAGTGCGCTGTTGTTGATGAGGCACTGCACTATATTACGCTGAGTACGTTGGATGGTGGGGTTGCACGGGAACACAATGTTTGTAAACATTGAAAAACCGAACGAAAAAACTTTGCTTCTGAAACTCATAACTTTCCCTCACCTCCACGATTTTAGCGGGTATTTTTAGATATACGGACAATGTCCAAACCTGCGGTAGATTCGAGTTTATATCCGCGCTCAAGGACAACTTGGAGTTGAAGCGCTGTAAGTGGAAAATTGAGCCCATTTAACTGGGACGTTGTGCTAGCCTCTTTAAACAAAGTCAAAGCTGCCAAGGAAAGGAAAGCCAGTACATCGTTTGTATTTTTTGCTTTTAACTTCGGACAACAATCACTGCAAACAACTGTTTGTATGCAGTTTCTTGTAAAACGGCTGTCGCGGAAGAAACCAGTAATTGCTCTTAATGGATTACAAATTGATGTGCCGTCGCTTGGGCTGCCTTCGCCCCGACATGCCGGAATCGTGTGCGAGCAAAGATTGATCGAAGGAGAATGCAATGGTTTGATCGCAGGAATCCGGACCCGCGGTTGGCAAGTTCTGGCGTGGAATCCGTGGACAGTGGAATTTTGTATTTCAGTTGGCAACACGGCAGCAACAGCAGTACCCATCAAAGCTACTGTTTAATGTGTACACACATTAGACCCTAATGTAGTACCTGAGAGGAACCAACCGATCGACTTGCGTACACTGCTGGGATGGATTATTCTAACAGTTTTTCTTTCCCCCTCACCTACCCACCCTCACGGCATGTGTATGCGTGTCTACATCGCTAGAGTTTTCCCCTGAGTGACCGCAGCACACTGTCTGGATGGTCTGTTTTTGTTCCTAAACAGTAGGTGAACTGTTTCATCACTGGGTTTCCTCGGACACCATCCTCGCAAAGGATGATACTGCCAAATTTCAAACAAAAAAAAAACGCTTTGTTTATTTTAAGTTGCTCAATGAAAATTCAAACACGCACACACCCATTTTTTCCATTTGCCCTGCACTGGCGGGTTCTAGAGGCGGGCCAACGGAAAAAGGTTGGCCACTTTTCCAAAACGGGACGCCACCGCGTACGTACGGAGTGCGCCCAGGAAGACGTAAACAGTTTCAGACTGCTGGCGGCCACCATCTGGTGAGTTTTCCTTCGAGAGTTTCCACGAAAACTAGACAGTTTGGTTTTATAATTTTGTTCCATTTATAGTTAGAAGAAACGTTTAGCACAAAAGCGATCTTTGTGTTTCTCCGAAAGGTATTCCCCCGAAGATCGTAGTTAAGGGAATTGATGCATTGAAATTATAGATTTAAAAATTTTGTTTGATTATTTTTCAAATACTACTTACGATTTCGCACGCTTGTGATCGACTGCGATCAATTTGCCGTTTCTGTACCAAGCTGGGCTGTCGAAATTGCACTTGATGATCAACTTTGAATAGAGTGGGACCGTTTCTTTTACTAACTTTTTATTGCCTGCAATAAAACAAAGAAAATGACGTTAAGTAATATATTGAAAAAAAAAAAAAGATTCTAACAGTTGTGTGGTGAAATTATGTTGTTATGCAAAAATAAATGAAATATAAAAAATGTTGAGAGGATAACCTAAACCCTCCTTGGCAGATGACACCCGCAATAGGCTGTTTTGCTTTCTGGCACTCCTGTCGAAGGTTTTCACATTCGAATGAGAATCAAGCAACAAGGCGATGATAATGAAGAATGGCGTTTGTCGGAGCTCTCAGTGTCGTCTTACCACAACCTGCATATTCGAACCTGGCATCGTATTTCGGAAGGGGGCGTTTTAGGCGTGTTGGAAGCTAGTTTGCACATGTTTCCGTTTTTGATTATTTTCGGGATTCCGAAACCCTTTCCCTGCACGGCACACGGTTCCGGGGATCCGTTCATGTAGGAAAGGATGGATTTTTAGAAGTTTTCGCTACCGGAACGAACGCTTGCTTGCGATGTTGCTGAAGGGTGTATTGTTACGTTTGCGGCTTCTATCCGATCTTCCAAAAACAGATGCGGAACAAGCCGCACCATCAATGTTGTTGATATCTGTCTTGCGTTTGTGGTGTAGTTTTTTTTTTTTTTTTAGCGGGAAGATGATTTTAAATCATGCAAAAGATTTTTATTTAATTTTTTAGCTGAATCTTCATCGCAAAGACTAATTCATTTAAATCTGACGATCACGATGCATAAAATAGATGATACAATTTCGATGAGTTTTACGCGTTTGCGATTTTAATTAAAACGTGCAATCCTGCCGCAGATACAGGCCGCAGGCAACCGCTGAGCTTTAATTAGTGACATGTGCAACAAGCGCGCAGAGCAATGCGGACTCGCTTTGCGTCTTCAGCACGGGGTTACGCACGTGCGCGAATAAAGCTGACGCGCGTGATGAGCTGACACCGCTTCCTGACGGCTGGCCTGTCAACGCTTCTGTCACACAAATGCACGGCTTAGATGATGAGTGCTCTCAGAGCTCTTAGCAGATTTTGATTCCAATAATTTACAGCAGGTCAATGCGATCCGCACTATCCAAATCTAAAAACTCCCAATTATGTGAGTATAATGTTTCGAGATATGGTCGAGAAAACTCCAAGATTTTTAATAACATGTACATGTATTTGGTGTGTTAAATATGCACCTTTTTTTTTTGTTTGTTTACTTGTGCAGACGACACCATCAGACTAGACATCATGCCGTCTACTGTCGTAGCTAGTTTGGTAAGGTGTAGCGTCTGGTAAGGCACAACAAACCATCACATCATTCTATGCTTAAGAGTGAAGAAACTTTACATATGGTACATAGCCTGTGCAACGAGTGTTGACTGCCGATGCGTTGTAGTATTAACAGCAACATCTTTCCCCAGATCAAAGTAGGCCTGACCTTCGTGTGAACGATCGGTAGTGCACCGGCCGCAACTCTCTTGAGCTGTACCACTCGAAAATATAAAATATTAATTATAGCTCTCATACGCGTTGCTGCTGGTCGTCA
Source organism: Anopheles christyi (assembly GCA_000349165.1). Classification (NCBI taxonomy): domain Eukaryota; kingdom Metazoa; phylum Arthropoda; class Insecta; order Diptera; family Culicidae; genus Anopheles; species Anopheles christyi. Next base: position 30,299 of record KB684980.1, read on the forward strand.
CTGCACAGGAAGGCTTACACGTTCGAATGCTGAATTGAACGTATTGCCAGCTTCGGGAACTGACGATCGCTTGCACTCATCTCACGAAAAAAAAATACAAGAGTGTACCAGACGCGTCGCAAAAGCAGGGTTTGGAACTGCTCCAACTTCTGCAGCTAATTGATGTCTAGGCAATGTCCAGGGTGCGCGCGGCATTACTAAGAGGAAAGTCGGATATAGCCATACGTTCATCGATGTACCAGTACCGAGGAGCAAGGAATTCCAGCTAGTTCCGGTGGGTTTCTGTAGGAGATCTTCTCCAAAGGAAACAATGCCATAAAATTCATGGATAAAGCTACATCTCTTATGCAACTATGTATTGGAAAGATCATAGCTGCACATCGACACATATTCCAGACCTATGCGGTTCCATCTGGCGCACAGATGCTGCCTTGGTTAGAATTGCATTCAATCGATATTGCCGCTAACAAAACTTAAAACGTTCATAACCGATGCCACAGTTCAATACTCTAGCTCCTGACGATCACCCTCTGCACATTCTGCTTAGTCATTCATCTTTCTTTCGCAAAGTACCAAATCGCTGGAACGAAGCGCATTTGCATTGTAGCGTTTAATTAATGATATATGCCTCTCCCGCTAAAGGTTGCTGCACCTGTTCTATTTTCGTGTGCATTGCTATGCTGTATTGCAGTTTGGTTGTTTTTTTTTTTTGGACATGCCACCATTGCCACCATGGTACATCTGCGGGGTGAGTTTATTTTAGTTGATGCAAATTTCACTTTCATTCATAATTTCTGCGTTTGCCCGTTGCTGCTTGCTTGGTGCATGCAGTCATTCATGGCTTAAGTGCTCGCGCGGTGGGACGAGTGAACCATGGGCAAGACGCGAGGCTACCACATCTTGCGGTTCTTCGGTGACAACACTCTCTGGCATCACCCATCCAATCCACGTTTGTATTTTGGTGGACTCGATGCTCCCTGCGCAAAGAGCATGTAATGGGGATGCTCTTACAGCCATGGTAGAACCTGCACGAACGGACCAACGTTCTAAGCTAAACGTTGGGCAGACGGAAATGAGCTTCAATTACTAGCGTCTTCACTTTCCTCGGTAGTCCCGCTTGCGGAGAGTGGACATATAGGATAGTATTTAGAATATGTTTTTGCCCTCCGGTATCAAGCTATCGCTCATGCACGGCATGCAAGTTTCCTTGGGGCTATCCATAAATTAAGTGACACTCTTAGGTTGGTGGGGTGATTGGTGTGCTCACAGCGTTAAGAATTCCTAAGTGTTTCAGGGTTTTTTGAAATTATATTATTGTTGATTTGTACGTACATAAACAATGAAGGGGGGATACTTGTAGCGTTAAATTTTGTTACACTAGTAGGAGAGGGTTTTACAATTACTCATGTTTTATCGTTACGTAATTGAAGGATGTTCCCTTGTGCGCGTGTGAGTCTCACCGCGTTCGAGCTGGTTGTTGGTGGTGATGGATTCGGCCGCCATATTGTTGCTGATGTTGCTGCATGGCAGTGAATTAAATAATTTAAAGCAGTGCTAAATTTGTCCACGCATCTTACGCTGCTTTTCGCATCTGCCAGGGTTTCGTATTTGTCTTACTTTCGCTCTAACTCACAACCCATGTGGCTATCAAGCCTGAAGTTTAATGGTGGAAACATAATCCAATGCAAAACGTTAATTCTCTGCTTAGAGATTTCGACAACGAATCCGTTGCTTCAACTTCTTTCCAATGTTCGGTTAAATTGTTTATGCGGAAGCTTATCGACAAACGTACTTCAAAGTGAACACAAACACCGGAAGAACGGTATTACTATTTGCTACCCGGCCCGGGTTTGGTTTAAACATTGCCCAAAGCCGTTCCCCGACAAGGCCTAGACGTTCCGGTGTCTGGCGGTGTATGAAGGAAGCTGCACTTCCTTCCTTTTCAAACATGACCACACGCAAAAGGCGTACACACAGATACTAACCATCTTATAATTTTCTCGTAACATATGTGTCTGTGTTTCGAAGGAATTTTATAGAACAGTGAAACCGGCAAAGAATCTCCAGCATAATTGATGTTATTGGCAGTTCAATTAACGGTTCTATTAACCTTTAGCGCCTTTGGCCCGCGGTACAATCATTACGATCATTTTCTTATTTACAAACATGTCACATTCTGGGGTCAATCTTAAGTGAAAACGGCCACGATTGGAATTGTGTTGGGAAATTGTACCGTGATTGCATTATTGATTCCCCTTTGACTGCTTGCTTATTAGTCTTTTTTTTAATTTCAGATCAGATTCAGGGTAGACTCTTTCAAATCGGAATATATTGAAAACGCATTTCAACTTAGTTCGATTACGAAGAACAATTGTTTTAGTTTGTGTCTCCTTTAATAAACAAAATGGCCACGTACTACTTTTGTTCCCTTTAAGCTCTGTATAAACCCTTTCCATACATATACATAACCAACCTTCCCGCCCTAAAGGCACCCTCGTTAAAGGCAAGCTTGCCACCATTTTTGGAGTGCCCAGTAACCTTGGTCCATAATAATAGTCTCAAGGTGTGTTGAGACGCGTTCGTGTGGCTGGTCAAGTAAAATCATCCACCGGAAGCTTCATCCTCTAAACCGTAAGGGGTGTGTGTAGTCGCTTGTTTTTAATTGGCCGGTGCTGTGTCAGATAGCCAAGCTCACCCAAGCAGTTTAAACAAAAAATTGATGGCACGTTGTACACATTCTCGAACCCTTACTGTTACTGCTAACACAGCAAATACGATGATCATCACCATCATCATCATCATCATCGTTATTATCATCTGCATCGTGCAATGGAGGTGCGCTATTTTCGACACCTTCCCATAAAACCAAGGTAAATAAACATTACAACGTGTGGTTTCGGTACGCTGCCCTTCCCCCAGCCAAAATGTGCCAATGTAAACAGAGGGCATAGAAGCCAAGCTACTTCTTTTGGCGATCGTTTCAGTGATCGTTCGTCGATCGTTATTTGAGAGAGTAATATATTGGTACTAATTTTTTTTGCTATTATTGGGGGACCCCGAATCTTCACTGAGGTTGCGGATGAGGCAAAGGTATCAGGATGTAAATTGAATTCCGGTCGGTGGCGTTGATAGAACACTCCGTTTCAGTTGCTAAGCGTAATCTAGTGTGTTCGCTTACTGCAGGTGTGCACATTACACGCTTAATGGTTGTTCCGAACATGGCAAGTTGAAGCGATTCGGTATGCTGTGGTCGTACAGTCGGAAGGTTTTGGTTTTTGCACCGATCCCCATTTGGAAACATCTAGTTAGTATGCTTACCGGACAGTCGGCGCATGATAGTCAATCACTTACGAGCTCTGAGTGTGTTACATTTACGCGTTCCAAGAGTTACTAGCAACACGTTTCCATTAGGCGAATCAATAGTGGAAGAGATAAGTTTGACCATCTTTAAGCTTAAGAGCGCGTTGTCACGATTAGGTTCCTTTTTTTCCCTGCCTGTCTGCAACGCTACATCGTTTTCCCCATTTCTACTTGGTATCATATTATACCCCATGGTACAGTGCTTGTAATATAGTGCAATGCGCTCTGGTGCTGATGGCGAACTTTTGCCATCGTTACCCAACGAAAGCGACGACAGCTCGAGTGACAGCTAGCCGGACACTAGACATCGTGCCGGCTGCCCTGAGTCCATAGTTGTCGGTCACCGGCCTGGAGTAACATTTTGGGCCGGTTGTCCTAACCGCTTCTTGCCCGTGTGTTGAATGTCATGTGCTGTGCTAGAAAAAGCTGGCCTGCTTGGCTTTCCACCTCCAACCCGCCAGGGTGTGGCAGCAGATAGAGGAATGGCGAGATTTATATGCCACCATAAAGTGACTGTCCCGGAGGCAGGCTAATTATCTGACGACAAACATATCATTCGGTTAATTATTTTAAGTGATTCAAAAGATTTTCGTGTGCGTGTCGATGTGCTTTTTTGTTGTTGTGGTTTTGCCGCCCATCGTCACATCGTGTCTTTAGCGGTATGAGAGATTGTAAAGCGCGGTATAGATTAGACACGATAGAGGTTGTGTTTAAAGTAAAATACCACGTCAATAGTTGGCTAGAGGGACGCAGTATTTTCCTTGTTTAAAATGTGTTTAACTTTTCAGGTAGGATTCATCATAAAGATGTTGAAGAATGTACACAAAATATAAAAAAAAGGAACAACCCTTTTCTCTCGTGTTATTTCGTAGATTTTTGTGACCAACAACCGTAACCGTTAATTTGAAAAGGACCGCAAAATGGATCGCACATCCTAATAACATCGCCTCCCCCCTGCTCGTTGTATTCCAACCACGTACTGACCTGCGCGCACAGTTTCATGCAATGACGCGCGTGTGTTTTGCGCGATTGAGATTCATTTAAAACCGTTGCCTTTTGGAATGGAATGCGCACGCGATTATCTTGATGCGGAGAACAATGCGATGCTGTTCTTCTTGGCGTCCCCATGGCAACCACAGTGCTGTGGTACGCGTTTTAGTAACCTTGAGAAATTTACAGAATTTAAAGTAAGTTTGCAAACAGTTCGAGATACATTGTGTGCTAGAGTGACTTAAGTAAAAAGGTACTGTATGGTATGTATTAACTTCAACTGAAATAGCAGAATGATTAATTTGTTGTACACAACAAATTCTCGAGAAATATTTATAGTCATCCAACCTATTCGCAAACATCTCCCAAAGACAAAACGTCAAAACTCGGTTAAAGAAAACGGAAAAAAACTCCACACATCCCACCTACTTGCAAAATGAAAAAAAAAAAACCCTTGCCAACGCAAACCCAGAGTGTCTGGTTTTGACGAATCAATCAAGTGCGCAGCTTGGAATCTGCTTCTTCTTCTTCCCCTGTCAATCGTCACCCATCTAATCTTGGGAGCATCTTTCCAAACCGTCTCGCCTCGGTAGACGCTGGAGTTGGCGCCATCTTGGTTGGGAGTCGATATTCCCGCCAACAACCCTTACCACACATCGGATACGCGTTTACTGCACTGCCATGTGCCGTACTGCCTTGCTTCCAGGAAATTTTGCCATCTTACAAACATCGTCATCTCGTCTCGACAACAGGCACCGATTCTCTGGCACACTAGGACTCGCCAGACAGCAAGGGTGGCACCGGTAGCATACAGCAGAGATTTGATAGGTATCATCATCTCGCAACACATCCCGCTTACCAATGTGTGAGTCAGTCTTCACCACTACTACGCAGGCATGCAGGAATACAGGAATAGAGCCGTAAAATTATGTCCGAACAAAAAAAAAAAATCTTTACATTGTCGGATTTTGTAGAGTTGCGAGCTGCTGTGTAGCATGCAAGTTCCCCCACTTCTCATCTCCTATGTAGCTGCGAATCGACAGCCGAAATTTGTTGAACCCCCAATGGGTGTGATTTTTTTGCTACCCCGCTCCGGAAGGAGAAATCGCCGGGCACCGTACAACAGCAAAAGCAGTCGGAAAAACGGTGAGTGCAGGGCAAAGATCACATCTAATAAAGTGATGCGAGCGTATAAACAAATCATAAAGCGAACGATGTAAACATCGAGTTAACAAACGCAATAAAAAAGCGAACCGAAGAGATAGTCCGCACCCGTGTGGCGTGCAAAAAGACTGCTGCTCGAGGACGACGGCAAAGGAACGTATTACTCCAAAGGCAAGGCGGCAGTTAAATGGTCCATTCAAATGCGTCAGTTTAATGTGGGGGGAAATTACAATACTGTGCATGTGGCAATGCAAAACGGCAAAGAAGCTGTGTAGAAAGGTTTCAATTAATACTCGATACTGCTTACAAACCATGTCGGGCCAGTCGGGAATGGTCCATCGTCAGTGAGAACAACATCCCCACAGGAAGTTGGCAGAATCAACTAAACTAGCATTTTGATTCAATTCCCTTCGGTAGCTATTATTGATAGGAAACAGCCGTAATAAGCCAACAGTTATCCTATGCCATGACGTTCAGCTGGCAAGTCGTATGGATATAGTCGTAGATCTGGGTGGTCTACTTTGAACTACAAATACATGAATCGAACCACTTGGCGGATCGGACCGAGCATCGCGGGTCAAAGAACTGGTGCTGAGCGTAGTATAGTTATTATCGCACCCACCATTCGATCGACGAGTCATGCAAATCGCTTTATGCGACACATCCCAGATGACGGAGAAGGACTCAACCTCTTAGCTCATACAAAGGGCAGAATGGTTTTGATGGGAAGCTTGATCAGATCTTATTGGGCGCACCCCTGCTTCATTTATATCTTGTTGTTGTTGTCTTGTCGTTCGTTTTTTTTTGTACTTCTTAACTCGCGATCTCATTTAATTTTTGTCATTTTATTATTTCCTGTCTTCCTGTGGCAACGTTTGTAGCTGCGCGTGACAAACTGGTCGGGAAAGCCAGTAATTTATGATCTCTATTATATGCGCCAGACGTAACCAGTGTTTATGCTGGCGTCTCGAAGACATCAGGACGCAAGACGCCAGATCAGTAGCAGTACGGAAGGCAAGGCTGAAGCGGTTGAACAAGAGGGAGAGTTTCGAGACGTACGTCAGGACAGGGGGAGGTAACACAATCTTTACCTACCAGTGTTAAGGGTATGGACGTTGGTAAGGTCTCTCAACAGGGTAGCAAGTACCTCTTGCAACATTTAAATCGGCAACAAAATATCATTTTTCACGTTCTGAAAAATGATGGCAAAAAAAGAGAGCATAAAACACACGCCCATAATGGGGCACATTGTCGGGATAGCTGTTTTTGGCTCGAAGTGACAGAGGAAATAAAAAAACTTAAAACAAAAAAAACACACACACACACACACTAGAGTATCGCGTCAACGCTTGCACAAATACGGGACCACAAGCTAGACGAGTTGACGAATGACCTTCAAGGGTTTGTGAACAGAAAGTCAAAAGCGTCCCGAAAGCAGGGAATGGTGGGTCACCGACATCGCGAGTCCCATTTTATTGGAACTGCCGCTTCCGATGATAAGGGTTCGTCGTCCCGCCTGTTTGCAATTAAAAATTCGGCAACAATCTGCGGCTAACGCTCCGTTTTGTTGCACAGATTTATTTTCCTTAGTTTTTTGTTCCCTTGGTCATTTTCGTTTCCGTCAATGGTGACGAACTGGTAGAGGAGAAAAAAAAATGAATAAGTGGGCAGGACAACTGCACACGATTGTTTCCACCAGTGGGTGAATGTAGCATAGGGTACGGCTTTTTTGGTTGAATGCGGGTTGAAACTCCACGCATGAGGTTTGACCAAAAATGACCAAAAATCTTGGTAAAAGTCAACAAACTCTCACTGCGTGTTAAATTCCCATTACCACTACCAAAGCCGATGCACACTGATCTATGTGTGTATGCACGTTAACGAATAGTCTCTTTCTAGGCAAAATAGGTTTTTTTTTGGGGCCTTTTTTTGTATTTTCTTTTGAGAGCACAAAATCCATCACAAAAAAAAGAGAAATATATTTCGTTGAATCCCTTATTCACGGCAACGCGTCAGAAAGTGATCCCGCATCCGCAAGTCGTCGGTGGGTAAGCTAGCGATCAGAGCCGGGACTTGGCTGGCTAGTGAATGCAATCTCTTCTATACGGAGGGGTCAGTATTGCACCGAAATGAAATTGTTTAATTAAAAAGATTCATTTTTGCATGACACAATGCACGAGGCTCCTAATTGCATCTATTGCAAGCGTCTGTTCGTCATCGGGGTCCATTGAAAGGAGTAATTAAAAACAATCATTAGCAAAACGAACTCACATGAGGTTATCATGTGAATGACAGGAGTGAATTATTTGAAAGAAACTCTTAATTGAATACAAAAATCTTACATGAAACGATATTTGATTACAGGAACAAAGCGATTCTCGCTAGCGGCGAGAAATCAAAAGATTAGTATAGTAAGATTTAAGACGATCATTGTTTTCTACATCCTACAGTATATACGTAGTTGCTTGACCATTGGCGATTCCGCACGTTGGTTTACATTAACCGCACGAATGGCAATGCATAAACTCTATGCCCGGTGATAAAACCCCATATCCTTCTGAAATGGAAAACAACACGTAACTCATCCCCCCCCCCCC
>KB684981.1:0-15027 GCA_000349165.1 Anopheles christyi
ATGCTCTCAGACTCCCCGAAAACGCCTTTCAGGCGTTATCTGTTAATCTGTCAGGCAATTTACATTTCAAAAACGCTGTACGTTGGACCGATTGCAACCAGAACGAGAACCATCTTCCGGATCTACCTATAATCCAGTCCAGCTATGAAGTTTTATTAGGATTTCGGTATGGTCTCTACGTATATATATGTGTGTGTGTGTATGACGAAATCGCTGGCTGTTTCGAAAACATGACCAACCAGCCAACCAGAGTGTCGATTTTGATCGAGTGCCATTCATGTCTCAAAATAATCGAAGCGCTTAAATCCTCCTTCTACAAGCGGATGCTAATTCGCTGGATTTTTCCAAGCTTATTGGACTGGCCCTTTCCGGTACGTGCCTTGATTCGGTAACCGTGCTTCACCGGCTTGTGAAATACCTTGTGCCAGTGCCCGGAAAATGGAATCGATAATTCTGCCGTTCGTGAAACGGTTTTGAGAAGAGACGTTCCTGTGGTTGTTTTTTTGTCCAGTTGCTATCCGCTTTCGGTTTGAGTGCACAAGAAATCTTTCATCAAGGCTGCACAAGAAGACACATTGACATTTTCCGTCCAGAACATGCGTTTTCCCGACACTGCCTGAAGGGGGACGCAATTGAGGTGGGCCACAGAAATGGCTACATAAAAGTGGAATGCCGCTGGACAAAGAAAATGATGGCACATTACGCCAAAACGCACCGAGTGAAAAGGAAGCAAAGTTTTCGCCGGGTACGCTAGGCTTCAAGTTTGACGTTGGCATTGACGTCGCTTTTCGGGCTTGGGGATCTCTTATCGCGTTGAGATGTGTCCTTTTACGCAATGCTTGACCGAAAATTGATACTGTCAGTAAGATGGTTCTTCTCGCCGGCTACGGTTCGTTCACCGCCACCCGAAACGCCGTAGGGCATTACTGGTAACGTGCTTCGATGGAACGCTTCGTTCCATGATTCGATTTTACCGTCCAACCGGCCGACTCGACGGCATGCTCTCGCTCCGGTGCAAAGTTAATTTGTCTTTGCCTGCAAAAAAGGACCCCATGTTTGACAGAAAACTTGTGTTCAAGCCCTTGAAGGACGGAACAAAACTTGGCAGCAATAAAAAAAAGTGGAACTTTCCCTCCCACAAACAGCACAGTCTATTGACGTAGTGTTGAAAATGGAAGCTTCTGTCATTGTATACAATCGCGTGCTGGACTGTGTCTTTGTTGGACTTTCATCGATTGACAACTGCGTGCTTAATCTCTCGACAAGGAATTTCAATGCATTGTCACCAAAAACAAGAAAACAGGAAAAAGGACACTAGGGCCAGAAGAGGAAGGACATCGAATAGTAACAAGAAGCGAGAAACTAAATTGCGTTTGTCCGTTTTTGTCAACAACAACAACTAACTAGGAAGATTCGGCAGGCGAACCGTTCAATTCAGAAAGACACATCGACGGGAAACGTCGTTTCGAGGGAATATTTGTTCACTTAATAACATAATCAAATATCCGTCCTTAACATTCGTCCTGCGTCCTAGCGGTTGGGGATGTGCGAGTGTATGTTGTGCGTCTTCCACCGTCGTTTCGTGACGACAGTGACTCACACCCTCGTGGGGCAGGGGATGGGGTCGTTGGTGTAGGTAAGTGATTGGTTGTGTAGTTATCGAGCTATTGAGTGATGGTTTCCGTTTATAGCTATTCGTCCGATGAAATGCGTGGGAAAGATGTTTGTATGTGTACGTGTTTGGGTTGCGATGTTCGTTTGTCATTCCTTTTTTTTCTTCATTTCGTGTATTGATGAAGTTTATAACTTGTCTATGAGCTTGAGGGACTGGCTCCCAAGGAACTAGGACGTGACAAGCTCAGCTGCTGGGGTTAAGATTAACATCTATTTTTTTCCTATGTTTTATGTGTGGGAGGTATTATTTTTAGCCAGAGACGAAGTAATGTAATTTTTCTTATGCACACGTTATAATGATTATCGGAATGAAGTACCGTGGAAGTACTTTGAAGGGCCACAACTAAGGAAGTTTAAAAAAACTGCAAAAAATGGGATCGGTTTTGCTATGAGCAAAATTCTTGTGCATCAATTTTATTTTTAGTTATTGTTTTGTTGAAAAAAAAGAATGTATCGTGAGCAAAGAATAGAAGAAATACATGTAAACGTCTTAAAATACATGTATCTGGTAAACAAAAAAACATATTGCATTAGGTTCGGCAGAATCTCTGCAAAAAGTCGTTGCCGTCAATTAGAACATCCAGGATAAAGCATGCAAATTTAATGATGTCAAAAAAGTACTCGCTACACTCGAAATGTTGCCTAACCTACGTCAGTCAAGCTCATTAGAACGTGGAGCTGCAATGTTGAAATTCCACCAGTTACCTATTACGATGCATGATGATTCCCCGGATGCATGATGACGTCGGATTTGCAAGTTTGGTCACAAATCTCATAAATCTCTGCCTCGGTACGGGTGAACCTTCACACCATGAACGCTACAACCGAAGATTGATGAAAAACTTTCGACACCTTGTCCTGGCTCTGTCCTAGCCTTTTTTGTTCCATTACTGTTGCTATTATTGCTCCAGCACTGCGGAAGATGCACGGGTGCATGTACACACCAACGAGCGTTTGCCTTTTTTTGCTTCCGGGTTTCGGAAAGGGGGGGGGGGAGTGGATTTGCATATAAAAGCTGCCTTTGCCATACACATACAGCCCTCCCATCTTGAAAAAGGTCGTACTCGAACGTCTTTGACGGTTGCAACGATTATGCGCTGACGTAAACGGCACCATTTTGCATCAGCGCATCATCTTCACTAGAAGACCAGGAAGTGCCTGGGTAGCTTGGATATTCTTTCGCTCAGGAGACAGAACGCGATGATGGAGGAGGTAAGTGGAAGCCTGAGTGTGTTGGAAGCACACTTATGAAGATATCCTGTTGCACGAGCTCATAAATCTTCAACCGTCAGAGTGAATTCCGGTACCGACAGTCGACCCTTCCATCATCTGCACCAGACCATTGTCGAAGTTCCCGTACACCTAGCCCTAGATTACGCTGCCTAATGTGCTAAAGGCCACCATATCGGGCTAATACCGGCAGAGGCTTTTGAGCGGAACCGGCGAATGAGCTCGATCCTTGAGCGCGTTGAAGGAATCGAGTTACAGAGGAACTCGCGGCAAATAGCTCATGAATTAACGGTTAGCCACAGCTAATACAGGCTGGTTGGAATGGGGAAGCTGATGGTTTGATGAGCCTCGCTTATGTTCTGAACCCCGTTTTGTGGGTTTGGTGTGTTTCGGTGAGGTTAGGTGAGTCTGTTTAACCTACATTCTATCTTTCGTTTTTCGGAATTTTGTACGTTTGATGGTAAATGTATGCGAATGGGCAATGTTTTAGAACATGAATGAGTCGGTGTTTTTTAGGTTATTAAAAACAGTGGCAGCTTACAAAAGAGTAACTTTTCTGAGCACAACAATCTGTTTCATATATAATGGTAGGTATTTTGTTGCCAGATTGTGGGCATATAATAAATAACCAAAAAAATTATAAGGAAGAAGCTTAAACAATAAAAGTATATAATATAACTTTAAAAGAGTTCAATCAGCTAGATCATTGAGTAATTACCATAAATTCCATCGAAAAGCAAACCCCGGTTTAGCTCCCTTTAAAATTTCCGTTAAAACCTCTTAAAACAAACTAATAGCTCTCTTTCATGCACAAAAAACTCATGTAAACTCAAAAGAAGCTATAAACTACTCGTAAGATCCAAATTTTCCACTTATCTCAAGTTGCTCCACTGATTACACGGCGTAGAGGCATGTATCAGCTTTGTAGCTAGAAGACGTTCTGTTACGTTCTTAATTCCATATCCCGCATTCCGACCATTTCATCTTCACTGGCAACTGTCCTCTACTGTCGCTCGCTGCCGGTAGACTTTTGAAACAAAACCGACTTGTACAAGGGTACGGTTTATAAGGGGCCGTTAATCATTCTTATGGGCGTTCAGGAACAAAAGAAGGGGAAGCTCTTTTACAAAACCATGCCAGGGAGTGGAATGGAAAAGCAAAAGGAAACGCTCGTTTGGCTTCAAATTTATGACAAAGTTGAAAAGTTATTCGACAAAGTTGTTCTGGTGCAGGGCGAGCGAACGGAATGGAATGGAAATCTTATGCATCTAGTAAGTGGAGAGCGGAATTGTTACTTAATGGTGTAAGCGGGAACAGAAGAAGCTGTTTTTTCTTCATTTAGTATACACTGACACACACACACATACAGACAATCGCAGTCGGTAAAGTCGGCGGCTTGTGCTGTCAACCGATGAGCGATTTCGTTTCCCGCTGATTGGAGATATCATCGTACCGCTCGTAGGGAAAATATGGATTCTGTTTTTTTTTTACTAGTTTTCGTCTACACGATTGTGGGGCTGGTTCATTTGGAAAAATCGAAATCACTTCAACAAAGATGCTGACGCTATATGTTCATCCTTGACACAGCTCTTGCGTGAGGGGGATGAGTGGGCTTACCTTTTTTTATTGACCAATTTTTATCGTTTCCAACTTGGATTTAGCGGTTGCAACGTCTTGCATGGGGAAAGGGAAATCAATGCGAACTGGCCAGACACGAGGAGGTTTGCTACTGTTATTGTCACGATGATTGTGGCTTGCAATTGTTTTCAAGTACTGATTGAATATTTGTCGTTTGGGTTTGGGGCAAACAAAGAGGAAGCGTGTTTTGCTTACAACTTGCATGGCCTATGATATGCATGAAAAAGTACGGCATATTTTTTTTTGTTATTTTTGGGTGAAATTTCATGTAAACACAATCGAGAAAAGTCAAATCTTTAGCAAATATCTTCAATGTTTTGACAATTGTATTTTTAGTTGTGGATTAGCATAGTTGTTGAACTCGCTAAGTTTCGTTTATCGTTGTTACAAAACATTTCTTCCTAAATTGTGATGTAAAAACAACAATCTGTTGCAGTTAGGGAATCGATTCAATTAAAAAACTTTGTCCCGTTTTTTTGCTCTTAAAAGTTTTTCATCACTTCCGCTTCCGTGATCAATCATTCGAATTCACCTTCGGACTGATGGTGGATTGTGATCACGTTTACACCTTTTGCTCCGACCGATGGGACACGTCCTCGACTTTGTGGTTTGTCATCAAAACGATTTCCATCCTTCACAGTTAAGCTCAGAGTTTTATTTTTATCTGTAGAGTCGTTCCTAGGTAGGTATGGAAAGATACGAAGAAAAAGAAAAAGCCATTTTATTCACAAGGCGCGTTAACAAAGTTGGTACACCTGCAAGAAGAAGAGGGCAGAAAGGATGGGGGTTTACTTTTCTTCAACTTTCTTTGTGGGTAACTTTTCTTATCGTTGTGCTCCATCGAACTGGTTCTTGGTTCCCAATGTTCCGTTTCCGACTGTTATAATGATGATCTTTAAAGTTATTTATTATTCATGCATTTGTTGAACATCCTGTGCGTGAGTCAAAGAAGTCGTTACAACTGTGTGCAGTTGTGGATAGAATGATGATTTGTGACAATAGAATGGAGATGGGTGGGTGTGTGTTTTTGATGAAATTTTTTAAAGATAAAAAAGCACTATTAAAGATGGCGATAAATCGAGGGAAACAGAATGGGTGATGGACTTAGGATTACGTTTTCAGTGTATATTCAACCTTGAGCATATGCATCTACAATCTGCTTAAGTTTCTTGGGACACTTGTTTCCTTGCCATATTGTTTCAATTCCTAGCAAAATGTTATTTTAAAAAAGGTCCAAGATAAAAGATACAATCCTTTGAATTTTCTTATACCCACACACATACCTGTATTATGTCTACGTCGCCCTTACAACCGATTCAATAGAGTAATGAATAAGCGAGAGCAATGTTACCTTTCTCGGGTTATCGTTTTATCAAAAGCCAGGGTTTGTTCTCTGGCGAATCCCCTGGCACACAAAGTTCACAAGACAATGAAGTCTTTGCTGCTGGGCCAAAGTCATCTTTGCTTAGAAGAAAAATGAAGGTTAAACTAATAAAAAACGATCCGGGCCAAACGTAAGGCCTTAAGAATACGGTGCTGGGTTGCTTTGTGGAAGTGTAATTTCAAAAAACCCTTTTTCGTTTCCCTATAGAAAACGCACTCCATACATGAGCCTGAGATAAAGTGAGGTGAAAGGTAAATAATCTAAATTATTATGAGGGTAATGCCTTCTAGGAAATGGGATGGAATTATGTTTTATATCATTTACGAAATGAAATTTTGCTCGTGTAATGCGCCTTGAACGTTGTTCGTAGTTTGATGTTTATGCCGGTTGCATAAAGATGGGGACGTTTGTTTTTTAACTGTGCAGTACTATTGTTATTGGTTTGTGAAATTTATAATAAAACTTTTACAATTTTTAAAGTGATATAGTTTTTGTGTCCTTTTTTGTGTATTTACAGCGTACTCAACAAGCCACATGCAACGCTACACCTAATTAAGTGCGGGAAGATGAATGTCAATTTGCTGCAACATCCGTCAATCAAGTAGAAGAACGTCTGGCGTCCAGCGATGACGTCACAAGCTGTGTACTGTCTTAGTCTTCAGATACGTAAGTGAATGTGTTATTAACATGTTATTTTGTACTATTCTTTCTGGAATCGTTCAAAGCAAAAAAACAAATCCCGCTAAATTCAAATTAAGGTTTGGAAACGATTTAGCGAAATGCTTCGCTATCTATTTGCTAGAAAATGGCACCAAATACAAACCACCGGATAAACAACTCGTAAACAACATCGTGTACCGTCGCCGTGCGTGCCGTCACCCGGTAAGGTGGGTTTACGCAAAGGCGCTAAATTGTTTACGAAATTTTTGGTGGAGCGATTTTGTTTTATGCCCTGCCCACCTTGTCAGCAGTTGTTCGGGGATTGTATGTTGGTGCGAGTATTGTGGTTGGGTGTTTGATTTGTGCTTGTTTCCTGGCCGCTTTTATCCAAGCTGAGGTGGTGTTTATAAATAGACGCAAAACAGGGCAAAGAAAGAAAGTGTATAGGGGTTGGTATTGAAGATGGCTATGTTTAATTAATGACCGGTCATTGAAGTCAACATTTACCTTGATCAATGAACAGCGTGTATGTTGGAAAGATAAATGTGTTTGTTTTTTTTTAGTCACATTTACATTAATGGATATGAAAATTAATGGTGGTAACATGTACAATTTTGCCTGATTTTTCGATCTGTAATAATTGTTTTGTTTTACTTAAAATATATACGAAAACGAAGCAAAGTTTTAAAAGTTTTGCCTTTTGATTGCATGTACCTTGCATTATCTATAAAAAAACATCATGAAAAAACGAGCAACCCAAAATCCTCCAAAAGTTTCACCACCTTTGTGGAAGTTTTCCACTAACCTTGTTTGCTCACGTACACACCACGTAATGTAGCAGCTTGTGGAGTTGGTGGAAACGAAATTTACCGTGCCGATGCTGTTGTTGTTGTTTGCAAAACCATACGTGTGCTGCATTTGCACGTACGGCTTTGGTATAATACCCGCCAAACGCTACTTTACCCTCCGCGACCCTTACTGTGTGTATGTGTGGTAAATGCATCGTAAATTACTTACCAAAGTGGGTGGATGCACTGCTGTGCGCTTGGTGCGCACGATCCCGCGTTTCGTTAACTGCTTTCCTAGCCGTCCTCGCAAACCGCCTGCCACCGAAAGGCACGAACTGCTTTAAAAATATTAAACGGCACCGGGAAGAAGTATACCCAGTGCGGGCACAAGAGCACGCAAAAGAGCTAAAATAGAACAATAAAACGTGGCAAGCAAACTGAAACCAAGGCAGAACGAAACTTGAAGAAAAGCCCATATAAATGGAAAAAAGAAAGAAAATTAAAGAAAAAAAAAACACACGAGAAATGCAAAATGACGGAAAATGCAAAACAATTGTCATTAGTTGTAGTTAGCGCTCGTGAGGTAGGCGGTAAAACTGAAGCGTAAGGTTTTCGTCCACCGTGCGCCTTTGCTCCCGCTGCTAACAATAACGGACAGAATAACTCGTTTAAAGTTGCTCATTACGCCCCGTAACCGTTGTGTTAGTCGAGAAAAGCAATCTAATTTTTGCCAAAAAGTTGCACCAAGTGTTTTTGTGTGTGAATGTGCTTTGAGAGCGGAAAACGCAAAGGCAATTGCATTTGTTTAAGACTTATGTGCCCTAAGTTGTTTCTTTTCGGTATGGAAGTAGGCCGTAAATCGATTTTTTCTTAGCAGTCAAATAATTGAAATATGTATGCTTACTACTGGTTGAAAGAAAGTTGCTTCATTCGTGCATTAAATAGACATCTCGAAATGTAAAGAAGAATATTATTGTTGAAAGTAAACAATTTTTAAATATAGTTTTAAGTTATATAGTTGTGGGAGGAAATACAGTAAAGTATTTAAAAATAGGCATTTTCAATTGCACTAGTTACTTTTGCTCTTTTTTCTTATTAGCTTCGGACCAGCTAATCGTAATCGTTCTCCATTTGTTTTCCGATGAAACCGGGACCTACGAAGGATGATTGATTTCATTACTTACGCTCAATTTATTGCCAACGAGGTAAGGATAAGGACGATCGAGAATGCCTTCCTCGCTTGTTTGACGTTTGTGATTAGTTCGTTAAACGAGCATCCCGAGAATGAAACGTTCAAGATCCGGATGGCATATTGGCCGTTTAATCTCGCCTAACTCCACGCATCATTACCTTCTTAGCTGTGTGTGTGTGCATAGGAAAATAGCTTCACGATTTGTGTTCCCTCAGCAAAAGGGAACGAAATGTCTTGATGTCGAAGACAAAGTCCACGATAACGTTGACGACAATCGTTTTTGTTCGTACTGCAGTGGGGTGTATCAATTGTTAGGGTGGAACTCCAAGGGAACTAGAGTACGTGTTTTGTCTGCAAGTGTATGTGTTACCAAGCGTCTATTGTTTGAAAGGAAAACCTCATTCAGTACTCATCCGTACTCAATTATGAGACGGGTAAGAAAAAGCAACCGAACCGGGGGAAGGAAAGTACGACTTCGAGATGTTCCAGAGTCTAGACTCTATATATTTCCCGGACCGTGCTGCGAGTGAAATGATGACTTTTCCGATGGCACAAGGTACCGTAACAGTAGTCTGTGTACTTGACGTGGGCGAAAGACGGCTTGTTTTATGCTCGCATTGATGGCTTCAAGAATAACTCACGACAATCATATGATTCTGTCGCGGGCTTGCTGTACGTTTGCATTGGATATGAGACAGTGGAAAGCTAGAAATAAGGTAGAAAAGGGATTCAAAAGAAAATATCCTAGACAGTCAATACACGCACACTTTCATAGTGATGGCAAAAGTATGCCATGAAAAGTCACTTTCTCAAGTGAAACTTGTGAAAATTTTTGTCTTCGCTTTTTATCTTTCTATTTGCTAGCTGAATCTCGAAAGAGACGCAACGTACTACTTCCAAACTCCTCTGAAGTTGCTTAACGAGAAAAGTAGCAGAAACAAAAAAATGCTCGATTTCTTTTCTTCTTGCATTTGCAAAACAATCGCCCACCGCCGACCGTCTTTCCGGGCATTAGTCCGTTTGGAGAAGATGAACCGTTCCCTGGATTAGTAAAGTTTACCATCTTTTTCTTCGCTCCCAAAATGCTCATTTCCTTCTTCATATCCGCTTTGCTCCTACCCAAGTAAGGATAGCACTGTGTTTCATGTCCCTTGTTGTCCTTTCCGGAAGAGGATTCATCCCCGTCCAAGCTAGGGCCAATGTAACGTTATTTTTTTAAGAGCCTCATAAAAGAAGTTAATTTTCTGAAGTGGAATTCGGATGATAAAAATATCCGTAAATCTCGTTCTGGGGTTTCTTTCGAACGCTTTTCGAATCGTTGGAATGAGGCGGAGAAAAGAGAGGAAGCGAAGGCAATACATGTTACGGGAAATCGTTGGAAACCATTCGGCAAGCTGTTCACTTTTGTACGACAAAAACTAAAGCTGCTCAAATTACTCGCACAAACAGACACACCAAACATTTATGATGTTGCTGTAATGGGGTGTGAAATAGTTGAGCGTACAAGATCAAAGCAACTGATAGGATGTAGTGTTTTTGTTGGGAGCACTATGGAGCAACGGACAATTGGAACTTTGGATAAAGAGCAATACAAATTTGAGTTTGTGATTCTTGTTTGTGTCGTGTTTTATGACTTTAATTTCACACAACTATTCTTAAATTGATATTATATAAGAAAAAAGAACATAATATTACATTATGTTACCCAGCTGCAAAAGTGCTTCAAACGAGCTGCTATGTTTTTTTAACTATTATTTTTCCAATGTCATGAAGCTAATTTTCAACCACATTACATGTGTCCTTCCACTTTCTTTCGCACCTCCTCGCTTCACTCGGTAACACTCAGTCGTGTTTTAATGCTATCCATCATGGTAGAGTTGGGCACGTTACAGCTTGGAGCGAAGGTGAGAAAAACTAGCTCCGGCACAGTTCCCTTCTATCCAGGAAGTATCATAGCTATTAGGATGTTGGTTATGTTGCTCCTATGGCTTATAAATTACTCTCTGTCATGCATCGTACATCATCGTAATGAACGCTAGGAAATCCGTTAGTAAGGTAAAGGAGCACGACCTCGGCGTTTGCGTGGCTTGAATTCGAAAGAAAGGGTTAGTTTTTTTCTAAATGTTTTACCCCAAAGAAATAATTAAAAGTCAAAGGTATGGGACTTTGTTTACTTTTTTAGATCGGACACCGAAAAGGATACACGTAGTTTTTAAATTATCACATACACTTTGCAATCTGTATGGTTCATTGCGCACCATAATACATTATGAATAACATTGTCTTTAGTTACTCGAAAACGCCTAAATGTACGCAATTAACGTTTTTATGATTTTATACGGAAATAAGTAAAACTAATGTACACAAATCGCACTGGACAGAACACAAAGAAATATAAGTGTAGGAAAAATAATATTTTTAGATAGTTTGTAAGACAGTATGAAAGTTTATATAATTTTTTGCTGAAAGATGAGAAGGTTTTGATTGAATTTACATTTTCTTACCAATCAGAGATTGGTTTTACCTTTCAGCAACGTGTCCGCTTAATGCACTAAAACTATTTCCTTCCAACAATCCCGATTTCAAACCCTTTGCTTGAATGGTTTACTATTTTCCTGTGGGAAAAGGCATCGTTTCACGATTATAGAAAAGATTGAAAAAATAAAAATAAATGAAAAAATCACGAATTCCATCCGTAGTTTGCATTTCCATCTTCACTGCATTCCTACTGCCAAAGTTCAATTGGAATTGGAATTTCCGATACCAATGTCGAGGGAGTTTCAGCTTGGTGTCACCGTAAACGGTGAAAGCACCGAAAACCTGCTGCTGTATGGCATGTCGACATCCAACAATCCAAAACCCTCTCGGTGTCAGTTTGTTTAGCTCGGTAGTTACTGTTGCCGTAAGCATGGGAAGCTTGAGGATGACACGGAAATGATGGGCAGGATGTTGTAAATGTTGTAACACTTGATTTCTGCAACCGTTTCCTCTTTTCTGTCTCTATCGAAGTTCTCCCCCCTCTCGACTCGAGAGAATCGCACTCGCAGTGGATGGATTTTTCGAACACCTCCACCGTATTGATTCAAATTGGATGGCGGCCAACGGGTACCGTGCTGTAAAGCAAATAGTCGACCGGTACGAGCTGGTTCGAGTCAGAACCGTTCTCCATTCCTCTAGGGACATACCGAGCGGTTGCCGGCGTGCTTCATCGAGGATTTTTGGGTTAGCTGTCGAACATAGATGAGGAAGAGAGAGAAACTGGGAGACAGTGGAAAGGGACTGAGCTTGAGCATGATTTATTATGCACTTTGATGGTGTGTTTGCTTCCGGCCACACCGTACGCCTTTATGGCGAGTGCGTTCGAGGTGAAGGCTTTTCGGCGTTTTCCCGCGGGCTTTTTGGCCCTTGTTATGGGAATGAGGGATTGGTTTTGGGGCAGTAAGCTTCGCGCTGGAAAATACGACGTGGTATGCTGAATCGGTCTTGTTCTGTGCTGCTGTAATGCAACAGGGATGGCTTTGATCGGTTGTGTGGTGTGGTGTATGAAGCTTTCCTTCACTACAGAATCGAGGTAGGCGGTGAAATTGAGGAAGTGCTATTTGGACGATCTGTAATGAGCATTCGTTGGTGAGCGTGATGGTGTCGATGATTGGCAGCGAGGATTACTAACGATTTATTGACTGACGGTATCATAATGATCTTAATAAGAACAGTGTTGGAATATTCTAACTATTTGGAATTGGGAAAGTCAGGTGCAACGTACAGGTAATTGATGGTTATATTCAAACAGTCGAAATTGAAGGGCTTTTTTCTCAAAATATGATTTAGCTTCAATTACATTTAATTGTAACCAGTTCTCCAATTAAGTTGTTATCTCTTAATATCGTCAAAAGAAATTACGAATGATTATAACATTTAAAGAAAAAAAAAAAGATTTCTAGCTCCTCATTATTTTTGCGTAAAAATCTTGCTGATATTATAATAAGATAAGTTCTAGTCGATATTTTTAACATCAGCTGCGTTTAAAAGTTCACTTTAACTCAAGTTAATTTTCCTTACATTCAACGTTTACGCACTCGTTATCGATTAAAAAAACCCGTACCAACCCCAATCTCAAAGAATAACCTTGAATGAAGGTCGATCTCCGGTTACCTTCGGAAGCTCGTAAAGAAAGCGTTAAAAGCCCCCTGCCATAGTTTGCCTGCCTGCCTGCTCTCTAGCAATGGTGAATTATGTACATAAATTGAACCGATTCAACAAATGATAAATCACTTAACCACACCGATGACACACCAACCATCCCGCTGCTTCCTTTTTCCAGAACAGCTACTGGCCTCTTTCGAGCTGGTATTGATTTATTAGCAGCCCGACATCTATCTTCCCAGCTTTATCCGGGATGTTCACCCGATTCACCACCCAAACGCCTGAGTTTGATTTAATTTATTTATGCATACGACTCAGTTCGACAGTGGCGGCTCAATTCCATTTTCCCGATCCGGACCCGACAGCGCATGCCTGCACGCGTAAAATTGTGTCCCTCCATGCGTCTTGGTAAGGTTTGAGGGTGTAAGGTTGTTATCAAGTGAACGGAAGAAATAGATCGCAATCATTGCGAATCTCACTTCCCCTTTCGCTCGAAAGCAAAGCGTTCCGTTTGTAATACGATTCCAATTTTTGGTGGGACTGCAGGGTGCAGGGGACACGAATGCCCAGTTACGATTACCGGTTTTGCCAATAATGGTTAGCAAGGCTAACCGTGCCTGAATGCCTCTGGTGTACCGTGTGGTAAGAGGTTAAATCTTCTTCAAAGCCTGTCTAGCCTGTCCGATCCCTTGTTGGAAAAGGAATGAAGGAATCGTAAGAAGCGGTCGAAAGGAAACAATCGCCACTCGAGGAGGAGTGTGGTGGTGAATGGTACCGGAAATGTGAGCAACTTTGGGAGCGTTGTACCCGGAAGCGGAAGCACCGGTTTACGTACCGTTGGAGGAGGACGGCACGGTGAGCCCGAAGCCCGAAGACAAATAACGTCGAAGCACATAAACAACAACAGGTACTTATGGCTGTATTATTTATCGTTCCATTTTCCAATTGGCATATTTGCGCCTCTCGGGTTATCGGGTTGCAAAGTGAGCCGTTTTGCTGGGAGGATGGGGTTGAGTGGACTGAAGCGTTGGAAGCGTTCGATTTTCTCCCACGGTTTAGCTGGACCCAGAGCAGAAGCCTGGTGAAGATGTTAGAAAGCAAGGAGGTGTTTCCGGGTGATGACTTCGTTTGGCCAACTTCTTGGTGTGCCGATGCCTTCCTTGTGCTCGGTTAGCTGCACATAAATCATCGGAAGGTAATTGCACGGAATCGGTTTCACTCACGACAGGTTTGCGGTTTTTGGTTTGCCGCTTGGTGTACGGAAATTCTTGGAGAAGCCGCGTAACCGATCCTAGCGCTTCCAACCTAGCCTAGGTTCCAATTGGCACAATTACTGAGAACATTCATGCTTTCAGGGGGTACTCACATACGGCCGATCAGGTCACGCAAGGCTCGCAAGAAATCACCTCCCGGCACCACTAGCATACACCGTGTGCAAGTGCAGTTCTGCTGGAATTTCCCATCGCTTCGAAAGCACTCTCTCCCTATCGAGGAGAACTCGCAACATCAATCAATTAATGCACTAATGATGATGAATAATTATTGGAACATAATACGCCATTTGGCACGCTTGACACTTACGCGCCAGGTGCGGGACTTCCGTTGTGCCAACCCCACCAACCGATATTGAATGGAATGGGACGGAATGGTAGGCTTATCGTACAGCAGCTCATGAAGCGGTTCTGAGAATTAGCACCGATTGATTAGAGTTTCATTTCGAGTAGCTAATCTTTCCAAATCTGGTGAGCATATCAGATTCGATGGGCGCGAGTTATGGATTGATGAGCAGTTGGTGTGCGTATCGGTTCGAAATAACTTCAAAATAGAGTCGATAAGCATGTGTATTGTTTTGGTTGAGTCTGATTGTAAGGGGCACTTGTTTTAAATTTGGATTTGATAAGAAAACAAACATTTTCGGAACATGTATTGTTTCTCTTTTACGCGTTATATAAAGAGCTCGGTATAGTTTTAACAGTTACATTGCTGAGCAGGAGACATAATTCTCCAAAAATGTGCTTTAGGGTTGATTAATTCGCTTTCTCCATTTTTGTTTAATAAAGACGAATATATAGGTTTTATAAATAAAATAATTTTATAAAATATATAGTTTTATAATAAAAATAATTGAACATTATTTTTGTGCAATGGAATTTTATTCACTTTATTTTTATTCAGCACATTCTAACATTGTGTGTTTGAAAGTTTGGCGTGTAAAAAAAAATATTTTTTTTTTGTAACTGTAAACACATTTTCGTATGTTAAACGATTTTAGCTCGCTCAAAGTAGAGCAAAAAGTGAAAGAAACAATTTTGCAAGTA